>JAPEBW010000201.1:0-74243 GCA_027405785.1 Ophiocordyceps robertsii
CTTAACGCGAGCCTTAAGTATAAAGCATAAATTATCTACTGCTTTTTACCCTATTATAGACGGAATAATAAAACGATTAAATTAAACGCTTAAGCAATATCTTAAAAGCTATATAAATTATTAGTAGGATGATTGGCTTTTTAAATTGCTTATAGCATAGTTAGTATATAATACCTCTTATTTTAAGCCTATTAAGAATACTCCGGCATTCGCGAATTATAGCTTTACACCCAAAGCCTATAAGTCTTCTTTACTAAAAGAAGTTATAGCCGAAAAAGCTATATTAAACTCCGAGCAGTTAATACGCTTATACGGATTTATAAAATTAAAATTAAAATATATTGCTAAGAAGATATCGTATTATTATAATAAGAGATAGTCTTTAAGACCTACTTTATCTAAAGGCGATAAAGTATATCTTTTAACGAGGAATCTTAAGAATAATAGACCTTATAAGTCTTTAGATTATAAGACGATAGGACCTTTTAAAGTTATAGAGAAAATAGGAAAGGTTAACTATAAGTTAGAACTTTTAACTAGTTTACTTATATACCCTATTTTTTATATCTCTTTATTAAAGCCGACTTTACGGAATGCTAAGGTAGTAAAAGAGCTAGACTTAAAGAGAGTTAAAGATAGCGAATATATAGTAAAGGCTATACTCGCTAAGAAAATAAAAAATTAAGAACACTTTTATTTAGTAAAGTAAAAGGATTATCTTAGTTCGGATAATACCTAAGAACCTATAAAGCACTTAAGAAATGCTTTAAGAAAAGTTAAGGATTTTAATCGATAAAACCCTTAAGAGGAAGTGTTAGCTTTTTTAAGCTAGGATTTCTTTACTATCTTAGATAGTAAAAGTAAAAAGAAATCTAAATAAGATTCTTTTAAAGAAAGATCTATAAAGATAAAAAGATTAGAATTTTCTTAAAAGAACTCCTAAAAGTACTCTCTTTAAAGTAGGATTTCTTTAATTATTTAAATAGTTTCTTAAAGGTTAAGAAGAACCTATAAAAAAAGGACGTTTATCTTTTTAAGTTTAAAAAGACCTTAAAGAGGGGAATATATAACGGAAACCCTATTCCGTTAGTAATCCTAAGTACTAAAAGTACTAATATCTAGTAAAGTATATACCGCTTAATATAAAGGAGTAATAAATAGAGTAGATACCGCTAGTTATAAGTTATAATTATTAAAGTAGATACTAGTAGTTATAAGGAGAGACGATATAGCTTAATAGTTAAAGACGGCTAGTATTAGCTATAAGCGGTATAGGTTAAATACGCCTATATTTAGCTTAAGTTAGCTTCGGCTAGTAATAAGATTCGTATTAACCGATGCCTTATATAAGGTTAAGGTAAGAGGCCTTCCTTTTATATAATCGACTAATACCTTATATAAAGCTATAGTAAGAGGCCTTCTTTTAAAAGAGGATAAAATCTCGTAAAAGGTTTTAAGATAAGGATATCTAGTCTTATAAGCTAGTCGTAAGTAATAAAGCGTATATTACTTATAACTAGTAATAAAGATAGCGCAAGCTATTTTTATTAGCTTAAGAAGTAGTTTAGTAACCCTATAAATTATACGAGGTGTAAGTTATAGCTTAATATATAAAAGCATATAAAAGTATATAAAAGCATATAAAAAGGGAACCTTTTAGTAGCCTTAGAAAAGTATAAAAGGAGGTCTTTGCTCCTCTTTCCCTTAACTTCTTTCCTTTCTTTCTTTCTTCTTCTCTAGCTAGTTTTAACCTAAGAAATCCGCATAATAAGATACCCTTACTTTATTCGGTTTAGTAGTCTGCACTAAGTCTTCTTTATCCCTTTTAGTAAGTGAATTTAAATCAGACAAACTATACGAAGCTTCTTAGCGTACGAGAAACGCTAGGGGTTCCGTAACAACCAAGCTGCCGATAATAGCAGCGACTGTCTTACGAACCGTTTGTTAATACGGTAAGTCTTTTACCGCGGGTAATATAGCTATAGAATAAGCTATATAGCTATAAAGTCGTATTTTACTTAGGTGTATACGTCGCGTAAAAGATACTCTTAAGGCTATTAATTTATTATTATAGTGTAGGTGGCGATAGCCTTAGTATTTCTAGCTGCCGCGCTTTTACCTTAGTCTTAAAGGGCCTACGGGTTAAAGAAAGGGTTGAAATAAAATTAAGATAATTAAGATAAAGAGGTTAATATAGCAATTCGCAGCGCGTAAGGGCTATAACCTAAAAAAAAGAAGCTTTAAAAGATAATAATAGTATTTACCTAGCTAGGAAGAAATATATATATAAGGGGTGCCTTTATATATATATAGCTAACCCCTATAAATAAGGGCTAGGGCTACGTCTAGGGCTCTTATAGTAAAATAGATATAGGGCCCTAGCGTATACACTCCTTATATTTATAACAATAAGTATAGGTATAGCTCTTAGATCTAGCCTTAATATTAATATTAGCCTTAACTTACTTTTAAACGGTGGTTTAAAAATAAGTTACCTTTATACTATACCTTAAGTAATTAGCGAGGTCGGTACCCTTTAAGAACTACAGGCACCGCTATATATTATAGGCAGCCTTTAAGAACTAAAAGCACCGCTACATATTATAAGCGGCCTTTAAGAACTGCAGGCACCGCTACGTATTATAGGCGGTATTAAAAAACTATAAGCATAACCTTAAGACCCTACCCTACCTTTTTTCTAGGAAAAAAAGACCTATTTTTTAATTTTATTTTATTAGTATAAAAGCCCTTTTTCTAAGAAAAAGGGCCTATAGATAGATCTTAAGAAAAAAAGACCTTATTTTTTAATTTATTTTATTAGTATAAAAGCCCTTTTTCTTAGAAAAAGGGCCTATAAATAGATTTTAAGAAGCTACGTAGCTTAAATAGAAATTTCCCCTTCCCTCTTTAGCTTTAAATTAAGAATTATTCGGCTACGTACTACTAAACTAAGTGCACGCCGGCCTTTAATACTAGTTATTTAAACCTATATACTAGTTAATAAGGGCCCCTTTATATCTAGCAGTATATACTTTACGAAATATTAGTACTTTTAGTACTTAAGATTACTAACGGAATAAGGTTTCCGTTATAATTAGCCTTAACTTACTTTTAAACGATAGTTTAAAAGTAAGTTACCTTTATACTAAACCTTTAGTAATTAATAAAGTAAGTAGCTTTTAATAAGTATAAGTATAGCTCTTAGATTTAGCCTTTACTTTAATATTAGCTTTAACTTACTTTTAAACGGTACGCCCCTTCTTCGCCGTCGACGCCGGCCCCGTGAAGCCGCACTGGGGCCCGGTGCATCCGGCGCGCTTTATCTCGAAGGAGCGGCCGTACGACGAGACGCCGACGACGATCTTGTTAGACGGCACGCCGGCCTTGGTGGTTATGGAGAGCGAGTTGAGCGTCTCCGTTATGTTAACGTGCGAGCGCAGGCAGCTAGTCTTGACGCATCCGGGCATGGACCATTTGCTGTTGTAGTCCCACTGGCCGTGCAGGTCGTATGTCATGTAGACGATGTAGTCTACTATCTTGGCCATTTTTTCAATGGGAAAGTTTTGGAGATACTAGTATGATGCTATCACAACCACCTAGTCAGGAGAGAGAGCTGCGGTTGCATGTCACATGAACCCCGTTCTATTTACATACCGGGTGCCGCGATAGAGATGGTCTTGCCCTTGCCCAGCTTTTGGCGGAGCAGCTTGAGGAGCTTTAGATGGCCCTCGCCGTCAAATTTGTCGGCCGCCGGGATGCCGGGGATATCCTAGGCGCCAGGGTACTTTGTTTCATGTGTGACGATGGCCTGTCAGTCCCGTTCCGAGAAACCCCCCGAGGACGGACATGCACGGAGAGACGGAAATAGGGCATGCTGGCTGAAATGACGACTTACCCCAGTCGAGGTCGATGCCGCCCATGTCATTGGCCCTGCCACGGCAGCGTCAGGGTCCTGCTAGACCGCACCGAAGCGACGATGCCGATACCTACAGGATGAAGTCGGCCAGGTTGGAGGCCAGCCGCTCGCGGTTGCCGGGCTTGACGCCCTCGCGGAAGATCCAGTAGCTCGTGGACTCCGTGGACGCGGCCCAGCCGCCAAAGGCAACGACCTTGCGGTAGCCCCGCAGGCGCCTAAACTTGTCCCACTGGTCCTGCACCTGCGCGGTGGAGACGGCGAAGCCGGCGTTGACGTCGACAAAGGCAAAGTGGACGTGGGTGATGGACTTGCTCATCTGGGTCACATCCATGTGCAGGCAGCCGCGGCGGTAGTTCCAGGCCTCGAAGTAGCCCAGCACCATCTGGCTGGCCGGCCGACGTCGTTGTTGACAATGTCCATGCCGCAGTGGGAGATGCAGCCGTTGGAGCCGGGCCGGGCGGTGCCGGGTGGGCCGAGCGAGGCCGGGACGCAGAACTCGCTGGTGGTGCCGCACTGGCCCAAGATGTTGCAGCAGGCCTTGAGCGAGCATGGGTTCAGGTCCGTGAGCGCCTCACCCCGGGCCGGCGGCCGCGTGCCGGTCACCTGCGGGCCGCACCGGGCGTTGGCCACCGGCGCCGGCATGGGCGGGTCGCCGGCGCTCAGGCAGGTGAACATGTCCTGCCACAGGCTGCCGCAGCCGGAGAAGCCCCAGGTCTCGCGGTTGAGCCGCTCAACGTCGTCGGCCTCGAGCCCGTGCGCCGCCGCGATCTTGTCGCACGTGTCGTCGACCTGCACCGTGTACGGGAAGCAGGACCCGTCCGGCCTCGGGCGGGGCCGCATGTCCGGGAGCCGGCCCGGGGAGCAGCAGACCCACTGCCCCGGCCGGAGGTCGCAGAAGCCGGCCTCCGGGTGCAGCTCGGCAAAGGCCGCGGGCGAGAGGCCGCACTTGGCCGCCATGGTGTCGCAAATGTCGCCCTTGGCGACCTGGCTGACGCGGCTGTCGGCCCGGCGCTCCAGCCGCGGCGCCGGCGCCGGACCGTCCTCGCCCGTTGACGCGTAAGCGATCGGCACCACCTCGGTGGCGCGGGAGCCCCCCATTTCCGCCGCGCACCGGCTCTCGGCCCAGGTCCTGACTATCTCCTGCACCGCAAACACCGAGTCGAGCCCGCCGCGTCCGTCGGCGACGACGCCGGCGACCGAGTCGGCGTTCCGTCCGTCGCCGCAGAGCTGGAACAGGGCCGTCCGCGCCGGCGGCGAGCCGGAGCCAGCCAGGTGCCGTCCAGCCGCTGCATCAGCGTCGCGGCAATGCCCTGCTTTTGCACGTCGCCGCCCACGTATACTCCCACCGTCGCGTCGCCGTGCTTAGCAAAGTACATGGTCCTGTTCGTCTCCGTGTCGGGCACGTCGAGGTACTTGGCCTGCAGCTCCTTGATGGCGGCCGATGCGTCGCCCGCAAAGTTGGGCGATCTGCTCCGAGACCGCGACTGCAGGAAGCTGACCTTGGAGTCCACGATGCGGCCCGGGACTGCCCTCTTCGCGAAGCCCTTAACTCGCTCCTCCACCTCGTGGCCGCGCGACGACAGGCAGGCGAAAAACACGGAGTGGCTGCTGTCGTCGGCCAGCGGAGTGTGCACGGGCAGGCTGAGCAGCATCGTCTGGTTTGTGCACCACCTGAGGTCCTCGTTGCTGACGAAGCGCGTCCAGTTGCCCGCCTTGGGCCCCGAGACCGAGCATAGTTCGGGGCAGACGTAAAGGCCGGCGGCTCGAAAGAGAGCCGCGACGAGGGCCAGAGCGCCTCCTCCAACAGTTACAAAGCCTAGGCTGACAGCTACCCGTGGCATGCATCGTGTCAAAAAGTGGTAAATCTCAAGTCCAAGCCTCGAGGGGGGGTGCTCGACAAGTATCGTGAGTCCGGAGAGAGGAGATTCGGGTCAATGCTATGACTTGCCATGCATGGCGGGACGATCCTATCTATCTATGCCCTTGGCTCCGCACTCGAATATCCGAGGGCATAGGAAAAGATTGGCGACACCTCCACGCAAACCAAGACAGGGATTTTGCGCCCCCAGTCCCATGGTATGCCAAGTATCAGCCTATATAACGGCCCGTTCCTTCTACCGGCATGGATATATGTTAACGTGGGGTTTATACCACTACCGCCGACTGTTAGCATCGGTCCTACCGGGAATCATCCAGACCAAGCCACGATTCGGGTTATTCGTTGGTCATCTCTTTCTTGCGGTCTGCGCCTGCTGCCTGATGAATGCCTTATGCCAGCGAGAGTTGCGCGATATGTTGAGGGAGGCGGAGATCCAGGTACATGTCTCTGCGTCGATATCGCGAGATATCCTTGATGCGAGGCAAGGTTGTCTCGCACTACTGTGCTCGTTCAATATATTCGGCGCCATCCTCACTGTCGCATTCGGCAGAGAGGCAAGATTGCCTTGCGCTAATGCTGTTCATTTAATAGTCGAAGTCAGCCTCACTGTTGCGAATTCTTCATCAGCCCAGGTTTTACTAACGCAACGTCATGTGAGCAGGGGTAGACCAACCTCGGGTGATGTGTAACCACGTTGCATTCGGCAGCCAGGCAAAGTTGCCTCGCACTAATGGGTTCCTCCAATGGCTGGAGCCATACTCACTGCCGCTTCCAATTACGACTGTTTGAAATCGTATGCATGTGTAAGAGGATATATACGTCTTTCGCCAAAAGGCAAGGTTGCTGAGCCGTGCCTATCAACTGGCGTAGACGATTCTGCACTGCCCCCGCAAGCCCGGTTGGATTGGCTCGAAGCCGGAACCGATATGTCATAAGCAAGGCCGCACTTGGTTTCCGTGTCCAACGGTGCAAGTTCAGCGTATAAGGTCCATTCTTGGGCCACCCCTCCTCGCTACGGCTTGCAGTGCCCTTCTTCCGTTCTCTTCGTGGTGATGCCTTGCAGAATGAGTCTTCGGGTCACCAGCTTTGCTGAAGTCACCTTGTTGGCCGTCGGCGTCCTCGGCGGACTGATCCCGACGTATAGCCACGATCTAGGGACTCCAAGATACTGCAACCTATGGTATGACAACGACGGTGCCTACCCGTGCAAGTTCATCCCGATTTTGGCAGACATTACCCTCCAGCAGTATCTAGCCTGGGTGAGTGGTACCTCCTTCCCACGCGCATGAAGGGAGAAATGGGGTTCGGCAAGGGCTTACATCATGGTTGAATGCTATTGACAGAACCCATCGCTCGACAGCACTTCGTGCACGCCATTCGACGAGAGGCAGTCGTACTGCGTCGGAATCTGCGAAAAGGACTGCACCACGCGAGCGAAAAGCTCGTCAACGTGGTCTAGCACGACCACGTCTAGACGTGCAACCACGTCGACCAGTAGTGGCCCTCCCCCAGAGCCACGCCGTCGCCGATTTAGGATGGAATGGTCAAGGGGTGCAAAGGCTTTACCCTCGTCACAAAGGATTCCACCTGCGAGGATATCGCAAACCAGTATGGGCTGGCAGTGTTGGAGCTGGTCTCGCTCAACCCTGCCTTGAGGAACAATTGCTCCGCCAAGTTGCCGAATTACTGTGCCTGCGTTCGAGTGTAGAGTCTCCTAGGCTTCAAGGCGAGTTGCCACTCGGGCTTGGCTTCGACGCGGTTGACAAAACGTCCATCGACTGTCAGTCGCCTTCCTAGGAAGCAAGTCGTTGGGGGGGGAGGGGGGGCCTCGTACATATATAGCAACAAACCCTCGGTGGCCAAATAGGCTGGAAGACCCAGATGCACTCGCGGCGCCCAAGGCCTTGTGGATCAATAAAGGAGGTACCTACTAGTTACCTATAATCTATAATACACTTAAGGGAGAAAGTCGCGGGTAAAAGCGATGCTTAATTGCTATGTTCGGAAAGAAATATATTCGGTATTTTATATCTATATAAGTAGAGCTATAGACTGCGTTGTTATAGGCAGTTATAGGCATTTAAGACATCGGAGGCAGATGCTAAATTGCTTAAAGCTATCCCCTATTGCGCTTATGAGCCTTATAGCATAATAGTGGTGCTTTTAACACTACGATATTACCGCTGAGATTCCGACGAGGTTAGTGATCTTCGGAAGGCAACTGAACCTGCCGACGTTCCTGTGCCGTTTGTCGGGGTTGACTTATCACTAGCTCTGCGAGGCATGGCTGGGAAGTAGACGGAGAGAGTGGGAATAATGTCCACTCTACCTGTGACACTAGTAAAGTACTAGCAGAAGGTGGTTTGTGAAAGATGATCAGCTTTGTCTTCGTCACTTGCGAATTGCTCTTGATTGCTGGTCTTTGCATAGGTCCCTCTTGTCCCTAAGCAAATAAGAGGGCAGTAAACTCCACTTAATCTATAATAGCAGGTGTCGATCTGGTGGCTGTGGTACTCGGCCGTTTTAAGCCGCTTCCTTAAAGGTAACCCGAATCATCACTTTTCTTAGAGTTGGTTATCCCTAACGCGTCGCAGGAGGTCAATTCTGTCTGCCCTCGGGCGAATATTATGCGGAAAGTCAACAACCCGGCCGACTATTCCAGGCGTAATCTCAATCTTTGCTTGAACCTCCCTGCCGGAACTGTCAACCGCATTGCGGATATTAAAAACCGCTAATATCTGCGCAACAAGTAAGAAGACAGCGGAGTCGGCGATATGACGGCCAGGACAGAGTCTGCGCCCATAGCCGAATGCCACAGTTTTGGGGTCTGGTTCTTTTCGTGGCTCCCAGTATCGTTCTGGATCAAAAGATTCAGGATCCATATAGACCTCAGGATCGTGTAAGAACCACCATACAGCAGGGAGCAATATAGCCCCGTTCGGTATGCTGTAACCGCCGTACACTCTTGTCTCTGACATCACATGGGCAAGTCCCATCGGCGCCACAGGCGCCCACCGGAATACTTCTTGGACAATGCTTTCGATATAGGGCAAACTGTTCCTGTCCTGGAGCCGGGGAAGCCTTTCGCTGCCGACGACACTGTCTATCTCATCTTGGCCCTTGCGCTGCACGCCCGGAAACAGAACCATGGCCAGTATGAATGATTTCATCGCACTTTCAGTGGTCTCTGCACCCGCAGCGTTCAGTGCTGCAGCCGTCCATTTGATACTGAGCTCGTCGTCGTGGCCCAATGTTGAGGCTTTGTTGGAGTCTTGAACCAGGCTAGACACGTAGGATGGTTGATAATTGCCCGTCGCCATCTCCCGCCGAACATACAGATAGGGCGTGTCCACAACCTGGTGAAGGAGCTTATTTAGCTGCCGGGCCGTTTCTTTGAACGATGAACCAGGGAAACCGTCCGGAAGGTACTTGAGGCAAGGAATAATGTCCACCATCCAAGCCAGAGGGACGGCAGCAAGCGACGCGCTCGCTGCCAGGCGCTGAACCAGATGAACTAGTGGGTCGGACTTGTTTTGTTCGACAGAATAGCCATATGTTATTCGTAGGATGACAGCCCATGCTTCTCTATAGGGCAGCTCAAGTCAGCCAGGTTATATCTTGTTGCGCGGGACACCCTTTCGTTCCCACTGCTCTCCTCTCATACAATACAGCATGTCGCTAATCGTACCTTTCAAAGTGCTCGAATATAGCTTCTGGGTGATTCCAAACCTGTAGAAGAAATCGCTGTCCCTCTACTTCGTGAACATTGTCGAAAAGGGTAACGGCATCTTTGGTGCCCAGTGTCTGGTTTACAATTTTGCGATAATGGCGGAACTTGGTTCCATACCGCATCAAGGGCAAGAGCTCATCGAGGCCGCATAACCTTGATGCAAACTCTGTAACCGGCCTGTCTGAGGACATGAATGACTTCTTATTCAAGAGCTCATGTGCCGCTTGTTTGTCATGGAGAATGACCATTGTACGACCAAGCGCAGAGATGGAGCTTATCGGCCCGTACTTATCTTTGTGCTTGATCCAATGCTGATATTCTGTTATCCCTTTTGGCGGCAGATCCAAGACGTTGCCGATGATCGGCAGCGACTTGGGTCCTGGTGGAAGATCAGGCTCACTGTTCCGACGGGAGAATCGTCGATATAAACTCCCTATAAGAAGAGCGATGACAATCAGCACAAAAAGGCCTCCCATGTTGTCGCAATGAATGACGTTAGGCCAACAAGGTGTAACTAATGTGGGAGGAATGAAATAGTCGGCCGCCGGCGAGCAGTCGGTTGCTAATGGTAAACTGATCAAGTGTGGCAGTTCGAACTGATCAAGTGTGGCAGTTCGAACTGATCAAGTGTGGCAGTTCGAACTGATCAAGTGTGGCAGTTCGAACTGATCAAGTGTGGCAGTTCGTGGAAGCGACTCTCCACCTCTAATCGCTTCTTTGTGCAATCAAGGGCAATCCCTGGATACTTAACAGCTGCAACTACCGTGACAGATCATGAACAATTGGAGCCAGCGAATTGACGCAGTCTTATTAGTCGAGGGGACTCGGCCCCACCAGGCTGGAAGACATGAGTACAGTTACATGTCTTTCTTCTTTGGCTATGCACTGTTCAAGGCGGGTGGGGAAACAAGGTTGACGGATCGACGTGTGTTCATATCCTTTGGCCGCGTTAGACACTGAGTGACTAATGATGCACGAAGACGTAGTGTTTCGCATTTGCACGACTCTTCCACCGATAATGGAGTGCTAGCCACCTGAAACATGAATGTGATATCCGAGAGTGGCCGGAACTTAATGTACTATTCGCCGACTTTCATCCACCTGAGGTGATGTGGCTTACAACCATCAGGAACGCTCCCGGTCCCCCAAGACAGGGGAGGTCTGGCGATGTGGGACTGGGGCGGCAAGGAGAGCTAGGAAGACTACTTGGGGCACGGCAACGGCTGAGCCGAGACATTTTGGTGTCACTGTGAAAGGCTTGCAGGCGGAAGATGAGCCGATGCGCTAGGCAAGACCTCGAGTGCCACGGGTCCTACGAAGTACGCTTCGCCTCCTCGTTCGGGCTGTCTCGCCACCGCGCATTACCCCGGCCCTGGCCTAAGGTGGTCTGTCTCTCTCCCTTCACGAATCGCGACGAGACATGGCCCGGATGCCGGAGGTGAAAGCAGGGCCAAAGGCGATGCTCGCAGGAGCAGGGGCGGGGGCAGGGGCAACGCCAGGGGCCGAGCCAAAGAGGCGTGCAATGTCCTCCACCGTCCGAATGGCCCAGCGCATCCGGCAGAACGCGATGAACGAGGCGGAGCTGCGGGACGATTCACAAGTCGCGACCAAAAACTACGATCTCGGCATACGGGCCGAAGCGAGAGGAATTCGATCAATTTTGCCAACGCAAACAGTACAGCGACGGCGCTACGGTTACGGAGGAGAGAGGCTTCTACTCTTGATCCTCGACGAGGTAGCAGGCCGGCCCTTGAAGGTGCGGAGTCGCAATGCCGCCGCCGACACCCCGCAGGACGAGACTCGGCTAGCCTGGCGGTCCGTCCGAACATAATTTTCCGCAATTACGGATCTTTACCGGACACAGAGGGCCTTTTGAACGAATACACACCCGTCGCCTCGCGAACAGAACGTACGAGAGTACCTCAAGCCCCTACAACGTCGAGCGATCCGGATCTGGGGATTCTGGAGCGCACCCCCTCACGTCTCATGGGTGTGTATGCCTCATAAAGTATTGCTAGCCTGCGAGGTGTGGATAGTGCACGGTGTAGCTAATCGCCCAAAGTCGATCAGAAAAGAGGACCATTCAATCACTTCCATATCCTAACCATGGCCTATTTGTCATCCTTAAAAAGACCGGCTGCCGCGAGTCGAGACCTCCTGGCTATGGTGTTCGATAGTTCAGCGAACGCCGTCGAGCTCATCAGCTCAAACATCTGGATGTGGGACTCAAGTTTTGCCTGGATCCAGTTCCGAAGTTCCACCGCAACAAGAGAGTCCATTCCGTAGCTCGCCATCGACCGATCTGTGCTGATCTCGTCCACGGGCAAAGCAAGCAGACTAGAGAGCTTGATTAGTATCGCTGCTTGCGTTGCTTCCTTGACCTCAGCCGCAGTCGTTGCCGATCTGAGAATTGCCTGGATGTCCAGCTGTTTCGATTCGGCCTTGGCAGTTTGTTGTTGGTTCGGCGTCGTCCATAGGTGCGAGAATTTGAGATCGGGACGCTGTATGGATGCCTCTTGACCCTGAGAACTCGGATCGGCTCTAGTTACGCCGCAGATCAACTGTGCCGCCGAGTAGTTGGAAGGGAAGGGATTTCGTATCGCTTCGCTGATGGTAGCAAGGAATTCTCTGAGCTGGTACTTACGCACTCCTTGGCGAACGGCAAATTCCGCGGCTGATTGATTCTCTGCCGCATAACCTTCTTCCTCCACGGCGCCAATGTCGATGGACCGTGCGGGCAGCCCGAGGGATGCTCGATGACGTGCGAGAGAATCTTGGAAGGTGTTTCCGGCAGAGTAGTTGCCTTGACTGTAGGAGCCAGCGATTCCAGCAGAACTCGAAAGAAGGATAAAGAAGTCCAGGGTGTCTCCGAACGCTTCATGCAAACGCATCGATCCCATGACCTTCGGTACCATTGCTGCTCGCCACTGCTCGTAGCTCATGTTGTCGAGGCGAGAATCCTGTTTTCGTTAAAATCACCACTTCTCTGGAGCATGACTGTACTTACCTGGAGCACCATTGCTCCCTGGACGACGCCTCTGATTGGGAATGCCTTGGCATGCTCTCTGATAGAGCCAATGATGGAAGCGTCCGTAACACTGCCCTTCCAGGCGTCGACAGTAACTCCAATCACCCGCATCTCTTCCACTAGTTCTCTCATGGCCTGACTATCAGGGCCAGATCGAGACAGGGTGATAATGTGCTTTGCTCCGAGACTCGCAAAATGCTTGATGGCTGCCCGACCTAGGCCGCCAGCTCCCCCAACCATCAGATAGGACGAGTCGGTTCGCAGCTTGGGAGCAGATGGCCGTTGGGGTTGCACCTACAAGCTAGAGTCAGCAAATCTCTCACCATCTTGGGGAGAAGGCTGAGACGTACAGGTATAGTCATCTCCGAGCCCAACTCAAGCAGAAGTTTCCCGACGTGTTTTCCAGCCTGCATCAGTCTGAAAGAACCCTCCAGTTCTGAGACAGGATTGACTGATATCGGGCTCAGAACCTTGATCTTATCTTGACTGATGAGACTTAATACGTCGTGGCAGAGTTGTTGATACACGGCTGGCTTGGCCTTGGCAAGTAGCGCCAAATCAACCGCGGTAAACGTAATGTTCTTCTCCAAGAATCCCATTTCGAGTCTGGCATTGGATATCAAATCCTTCTTACCGATCTCGACAAACCGTCCAAACGGCCTCAGGAGCGAGCAGCTCATTTGCAGGGCTTCACCGGCCAGTGAGTTGAGAACCACATCAACACCGTGCCCGTTGGTCTTGCGAAGGATCTCCCGGCTGAAATCAAGTTCCCTGCTGGAGAAGATGTTCCCGTCTGGAATGTGGAAACCGGCTCTCACCAATGCTCGTTTCTCCTCGCTGCCAACCGTGACGTAGATCGCGCCGGCTTTGAGATGCTGCGCCAAGGAAATGGCGGCTTGACCAACCGCGCCTGCGCCACAATGAATCAGAATGGATTCGCCCTCTTGGAGATTGGCAGCAGTCCTCAGCGAGTACAAAGCTGTTGCGTACGCCATAGGAACGGCAGTGGCGACCTTCATCGACAGCGGCTTGGGTACATGATGAACATTCCACTTGCCAATGACACTGGTGGTTGCGAGACCGTCTACATCAGAGACGTAGACCAAATCACCAACAGCGTACTGATGGCGGAGCTGCTCCCCAACCTCGATAACCTTTCCGCTGCCCTCTAGCAACAAAGCGGTATGTCCATGGAGCTCGCCCATGGCTATCATGATGTCCTTGAAGTTGATCGACAGGTATTGGAGCTCTACCCGGACCTCTTCTAATCCGACCCGTCTCGAGTGCCGCTGCGAGTCGGCCCAGTAGAACGTGTCGAGAAGGCCGGGCTCGTGAATCTTGAGGCCCAGAGCACGGCCTGACTTGATTGCCGTGTCGTTGCGGGGGTGGTATGGTGACAAGCTGTCTTTGACGTATTCATCCGTTGTACTGTCGGCGATCAAGCGAGGAATCAGGATCTCGCCATCTCGGATCGCGTATTCGAAATCCAGCAGAGCAGAAGTTCGCTCTGTAGATAGACCGAATACACGGTCGAACACTCGAACAATTTGCTCGGCAACCTCGAGCCCTGATCCGTGATTTGGCTCTAGATCCAGCGTGACGACACTGGTGGCCTGGTTTTCCGATCGGGCGCAGCGCGTCAGGCCAACTATGAGCGAGTGCAGAGGATTTGCGGCCTCGATCACGCCTCCACAGCTAACCCACAAGACGCCAGCCGAGTTGCACAGGATGTGTCGAATCCTCTCCCACTCGCTCTTGGAGCACATCGCCAGGAATGGGTTCACTGCCTCTAGGAGTACCATGGCAAGCTGGCCATCCAGAACCTCTGCGTCGGCCAACGCGGCTCTCTTGACGTTTACGCCAAACTTGACGGAGGCCAATTGCTCCACTACGTGGTCAGCAATGCTGTGTCCATCGCTGCCACTAATAACCAATATGGTCTGTGGAGGGTCTCTCTCTGGGTCCGTCAGGTTTGTTGAGGGTGTCTCGAGGTCGGCAGAAGCAGTGTCGGAAGCAGAAATCTCGGACGTATTGGACGTGTTTCTCGACATGGTTTCTGCAGTCAGGCAAAGCGGTTCCACGCGGCCACTTGCCGAAGAGATCATGACACTTAGATGGTGGTCCTCAGCAGAGTCGTAGTCGGGCATCTCGAGATCGATTCCAGAGAACCCGCAGCGGCCGAGCCTATCACTCCAATCGGATGGACTGAGAAGGGGCGAGTTTGCCCGACCGTCATTGACTCCATACCACCATCCGGGGAGCATGCCCCATATGATTCCGAGGTGGGGTTTTGGAGCAGTGATCTCTAAAAGAGCAAGCTGACCATTTGGCTTGAGTAAGCTCTTCACGTTTCTCAGCGTGTTATCAAGCTTAGAAGTCGCGTGTAGGACATTTGAGGCAAGGACCAAATCGTACGTCCCTTCTTCAAACCCCTGCTGTTCCGGCGATGCTTCGATGTCAAGCCTTTTGAACTCTACAATCTCTCGGAACTTGTGCAGTTTCTCTGCTGCGCTTTCGAAGAAACCCGTCGATATATCGGTGAAGGTGTAAGTCTGCAACCTGGACTTCCCTATGGCGACCGTGTCGCCGTAAAGAGCTTCCAAGATCGCGATCGACGTGGCCGCCGTTCCAGCCCCAATCTCAAGGATCCGGAGACTCGGGTTTTTGAATCGCAGAAGTCTAACGTATTTGGCCATCTGCTCGTGACATCTGTCGATGTGCTCGTATCTGTAAAGCCGGTGCAGGCGGTCCTTCTCAAGAAGAAGTGCCAGAGGATCAACTTCCTCCCGAAGCACACCTGGCAGCTGAGGTGCTATATCGACCAAGACCTCACCGTAGATTCCAGAAGACCTGATCTTGTCTTGAAGCATGTCGTCGATTTGAAGTGACTCCTGGCTTCCGGCACCCATTAGCTTCATCCATCGAAGCAAATGAGATCGTGGACCGGTGATGTTGGCCTCGACTGGAAAGATCTCTTGCAGTGTCCGCTGGATGACAGCTCTGGCGAACCGGTCGTACAGTGTCATCCTTCCTGCTTCCAACGTACTTGGGGAGTCTGGTACACAACGCTCGATGATTCTCCGAGGCTCGGTGCAAGTCACGTCCGCGGACCACTCCAATCGATGGCACAGTGACTGTCCAACCGGATTCCGCAGGTCAGTCTGCTGGGACTGTCCACTGCTCCTTGCGAAGCCGACCCCCCGCATCTTCATAAAGACCTCCGCTGTCGCACTCTCGGAGCCTGAGACAACTAGGTCTGCTGAGTATTTGGAGACACCATGATCCCAGAGACGCGTCGCGACTGACATGCTGTTGCCGGGTTGGGACGGGACCTCGCTCGAGATCTCAAGGTCATCAATTCCACTTAGAACGAAGGCGCCGCGAAGATTGTCGCCGACTTTCATCGCTGCGAAGACTGCTTGGAAGCAGAGGTCCAGCGTTGCCGGGTGGATGCAATGAGGTTGGTGGTGATGTGAAGGCATAATAGCTTGAGCGTTTGGGACCTTGATTGGACGGATTGATGAAGATTCGGAAGCACGCATGTCTTGTTGGCCTTCGAACAAGCCCGTGTACTCCATGCCGATGCCTCTGAGCTCAGTATAAAGCCGGTTTGCGTTAACCAGGATGCGACTGTTCTTGACAGCTTTCTCAATGAACTCGAGAGATTCAGGGTCCGTCATATCTTTTCGTTCATTAGGCGAAGGGCCCAGAGCAGTTACAAGGCCACGGCTGTGTTCTGTTGATTCTCCGCTGACGGACACCGAGAAAACTCGAAATTCTTTCCACGAAGCTAATGATTCTCGTGCTGTATATGCGTGAGGTCGGATGGTGACAAACGTCTCCACGCCGACGGAATCATCGGGGATCAGCAGGGCTCGACCGAAATTGACTTGCCGAAACTTGATGCGCATGTCCTTCCAGGTGTTATTTTCACAGAGCACGTGTTGCTTCAACGCTTCCAGGACCATGGCAACAAAGCCCGCACCAGGGAAGACGACTTGACCTCCGATACAGTGCCCCTTGAGCCAAGGCAATTCCTCAAGACGGAGATAGTTACGCCAGGTGGGCTCAGCGGGGATACTGTCAATGCTGGCTACTCCGAAGAGATCATGCTTGGGGAATCGTCTGTGCCGATACTGTGCGCTGCGACGGGACTCGCACCAGTGAGCTGTTTCGTGGTGCCAGTTGTATGTTGGCAAGTTTGTCAATACGCCCTTCTTTGCATTTCCGTGCGGGTCGTTCACTCGCCTGAAGTCGATGAGAGCTCCCTTGACAAAGAGATCCCGAGCGAGACCTACCGCGGTCCTACTGGCATCCTGATTCCGCCAGAGCATTGAGTGATAGGTGGTTGGTCCCGACGGCGTCGAAGCTTTGATAATCTGCTTGATGGGACCGGCAAGCGCGGCATGAGGGCCAATTTCGACAAACGCGAGTGGACTGCTCTTGTTTTGGTGCGTTCGCATTGTGCAAAGGACTTGGGCAATGGCGTCGCTGAAGCGGACAGGGGACGTCAGATTTGTGCCCCAGTAGGCCGCATTTAGCTCTTCGCCTTGAACAGCCTTGCCTGTGACGGAGGAGACCATTTGGACGTGTTGCTCACGCGGAGAGGCTTCGATGTCTCGTATGGCGCCGAGGTATTCGTCGAGAATCATTTCCATATGATGAGAGTGATAGGCCACGTCCACAACCAACTTGCGGTGGAAGACTCCGGCTACAGCAAGTCTCTCTTGAACGTCACTCAACGCTGCCTGGTCTCCCGACAGAGTGACGCTTGACGGACTGTTAACGCAAGCTATCACAACCTTGCCGCAATTCGAGTCCCCGTCAATGTATACTCTGGCTTCGCGTGCCGAGAGCCCGACGGCGAGCATGCCTCCGCGAAGGTCTGGATTCTGCTTCTTCAACACCATTATCGACCGTCCACGAAAATATGCAATCTTCAAGCAGTCGTTGGCAGAGAGAATGCCCGAAGCGTACGCCGCGGCGATTTCCCCGCTCGAGTGCCCGCACACGATGGCAGGACGAATGCCCCACGACTTGAGTAGGTCAAGGAGAGCAATCTGGATAGCTGTGCAGCAAGGCTGAGCCAATGTCGCTTCGTGGAGACGAGAAGTCTCGTTGTGTTTTTCCAGCTCGCTGACGAGACGCCAGTCGGTCCCGAGGCTGACAAGATAGTCCTCTGATTGCTTCATTGACTCGGCCACGACCGGGTATGTGGCGAGCAACTCGCGACCCATCCCTGCCCATTGAGCACCCTGACCTAAACCTGGTCAGCCTGTCATACGTAATGTGAATTCTCCTTTGGATGACATACCTGTGAAGACAAAGCACAATTTCAGGCCGTCGGCGCGTTTCGTCGCCCGGTCGGAGCCTGTGGCTATTTGCGCAAGGTTATTCACAAGCTCGTCACGAGTGGATGCCGCGACACAAAACCGGAACTTGAATAACGACCGTCTATCCGATAGTGTGTAAGCGAGGCTGTCCAGAGCATCATCGGTATCGTCCATGGTGTCCAAAATGAAGCGTTTGGTGTTGGCGGCCAGTGTCGCGACGCCCCCTTCGTAATGGTGGGAGAAAGAAAAAAGCCGTGGTCTCGCAACGTTTGTCGTTTGTGAAGATTCGAAGGTCAAGAACTCTCTGGCGTTAGCTCGAGGATGTAGATCCAATGTTTGTTTCACATCGTCGAGATAATCATCGGCGGCCTCCACAACAACGTGAGCGTTTGTTCCTCCATACCCGAAGCTGTTGACCGAGGCACGGCAAACGGCCCCTTCGGGCCACTTGAGCATCCTTCGCGGCACCTACAGAAGACGCGTCAGTTGCAGCTTCAACGGGATTCTGGAAAATCACACTTCCATGCCCCAGGCTTGCAACGGGATATTGCTGTTCGGTTTGTCGAACATCGCATTTGGGGGTATCATCTTCTTCTCAAGCATCAAGACGGTCTTGATCAGGCTGACCAATCCAGCCACACTCTCGGTATGTCCCACGTTTGTCTTGACGCTGCCAATGAGCAGTTTCCTTTCCTTCTGTCTTCCGGTACAAAGGGACTCATGTAGAGCAGTGGCCTCGATCTTGTCTCCGAGGACGGTGCCGGTTCCTGATCAGAGTGTGAGCGAGCCCTCGATTGAATCATGGTAAACAGGAACTTACCGTGCGCTTCCACATAAACTGTGTCATTCGGGCTTAAGCCTGCCAGTTCGTACGTCCTCTGAATCATCCTCGTCTGACTTTCACGCGATGGCGCCGTCACTCCGGGAGTGCGACCGTCTGAGCACACGTTGCTCCCACGAATGATGGCACGTATCGGATCACCGTCGGCCAGGGCCATGTCCAATCTCTTCAGCACAACGGCAGCCACCCCTTCGCCCCTTCCAAAACCATTGGCACGAGAGTCGAAAGCATAGCACCGACCGTGAGGGGAAAGAAATCTGTAGCGCCATGGCGTGGTCAGCAGCATTCTTCCTTTTAGTTGGTCGAGGGTACTTACTGCATAGAAGACATGACTGTAACCTGATCTGGATCGAGAATCAGGTTGGCACCTCCCACTAATGCCTGCGTAACCTCTCCAAGCTGGATGGCTTTGCAGGCTTCACTGATCCCAACTAGTCCGCTGGAGCACGCGGTGTTGAGAGTGATGCTTGGCCCATGCAAATTGAACATGTACGAGATGCGATTAGAAAGGAGCGCATCTCCGGTGCCGGTGAAGCGGTATCCCGGGGATAACTCAGGATCTCTGCCCAAGATCTTCTCATAGTCGTAATTTGAGATTCCACAAAATACGCCTGTGTCCGAGTCCGCTAGCCTCTCCATCGTCATGCCCGCGTTTTCGAACGCCTCGTATGCAACTTCAAGCAATATTCTTTGCTGCGGATCGATTGCCTTTGCCTCCACATGGCTGACCCCGAAGAACATGGTATCGAACAATGCCGGGTCTTCTTTGATCAAATGGAATCCACGAGTGTTGAACTGGGGATCACCCTTGTCAATGCATTGGAGTTTACGCAAAAGGGTCGCCCGAGGATTTGTTGCTCACCGAGCCATTAGATTCAGCACTGGGGTGCCAGAAGGCTTCGATCCGGAACCTGTTGCCCCCGTTGCGTGACCAGCCTGTCAATCCTTTTGATAGCATCTGCCACAAGCCTTCCGGGCTGGTGGCAATGCCTGAGAGGCGGCAGGACATTCCCACAACCGCGACAGGCATTCGGCCATTGACGTCCGCGCCACTTCCCGTCAGAGAGGCAGCCATGATAGGCGACAAGGCAGGCAACTCTTTGGCAACACTCAGAGTCTGATAGAGACGGCGACCGATAACAAGGCGATTCGCGAACGACCATTAACTGGGTTTGCGGACGAGAAAATTTGACTATTTTAACCACTACTGGATTGGCCGACGACAAAGACGGGTTTCTTTTATGTGTCGCATTGGAATAGATGGCCACGTACAGCTCAGGGTTGTAGGCCTCAGCCAGGGGCGGCGCGCGGAACACCTAAAAGCCCTGCTATATAAAGAAGTCACCGCGCCACCTGCGTTCCGCTGGCGAAATCTGGCGTATTGGATTTTCAGCGATCATCCGCTACACGACGCAGCTGAGCCAATCACGCACCCTGCTCTGCATTTCTCGTCAGAGACAAAGACGGCGAGACACTGATCGAGGCAGCGTTTTGCATTTCGCGCCCAAGAGTGGTCATCTTCCGAAATTATCCCCTCGCAAAAATAAAATTTAACGCCGCGTCCGGGTTCCACGAAGTATTGTCAAGTCAGGGGTTTGCGTACGGGCGCATGCTCGAAAAAGCACGCGTATTTTTGACAGCGCATGGGAATGTTTTACGGCCCCTGCGTATGTTGAATATCCCCCTGCGTGTGTCTCGTATCGGTCAGACGTTAGTGTCTTGTCTGAGCCAAAAATGTAAATCATTGCTTCCCCTGCCTCATTGAATACGACAGATCAACGTGCTTTTCCTCCCCTTTCACACAAGGTCTCACCATGGACCCTCGCGTGCCGGCAGTCATGTCCGCCAGTCTCGGATCGTCAGCACGAGCTAGTTTCGTCTGCGGTGAACTTTTCAGATTAGCTGAATATTTTGTCCATCACCCTCACAACATCTACCTCCAGCAACGCAATTTAGCAGGCGCTTCCAAACTTCCTTTCTCCCCAGCCGAACCCACGACCATCCAACGACTGCAATGCTTGTCCAGCCTTCCCCTCAGCCTGCGGTTGCCGATGGAATCAGCATGCCGCTTCCCGACCACGAGAACGACAGTGTCTATCCCATGAACTTGCTCTCACCAAATCTCCCGTCCACGAATGGACAAAGTACTTTTGTTACTCCGAGCGTCCCATTGGCTCCTGAATGGGTGAAGCTGCCTGCCTTAGACCAGATTGAGAGTCGGGCCATAATCCCCGCTGTGCTGATTTTCCAAATGTCCTCGCCTGCGTTTCGACAGTTGCTATTGCGAGACTTCACAACCAGCCTTGCGAACACGATTGAAGAATTGCCGTATCTGGCGTCAGACGTTGTGCCGGACTGCGGGGAGCAGGGAACAATCCAACTAGAAATCTCTGACGACGCTGGAGTATGGTTTCACTCCCAGGAGATACCAGAACTCGATTATCATGCGCTCGAGCGCCGAAGATTTCCGTGCTCGGCATTTCCCTTCATCTCGTCTATGATACCAGAGCCAAGGCTTCACCACTCACAACGAAGTCCTGTCCTGACCATGCTCGCAACATTCATCACCGGCGGACTCATACTGTCGCTCAATATCCACCACTCCGTGAGTGACGGCTCCGGGGTAAAGCCTCTAATTACGACATTTGCAAAGCACCTTGCGGCCTTATCTGAAGGACGATTCGTTTCGTCGGAGGAGATATTTCCGGAGGCGGCACTGGACCGATCAATCATCTTTGGAGGTAGCGGACGTAAGCAAATCTGCGACATTCCCAACTATCGAGTAAGCGAAACATACCGGTTCTCTCGCGAACGAGTGCTGCTAGAGGCTAGTATCACTAGAGACGAAAAGCCCGGGCTGCTACAAAAGCTCCAACTCTCGCAATGGATTGTCTCGGACAAGTCGCTGCTCTGGATGAGAGAGGCTGCATCGCCCCTCCATGATGATGGAAGCTCACCTGTCTTGACAGACCACGCAATACTATGCGCGGCTTTGTGGCGTCATATATCCCGAGCGCGACAGTTGTCCTCTTTGGGCATCACGACCAGCTCCTTTGTCAGCCCCGTTAATGTCAGGAGGCGGATGGACCCCCCGCTCCCCTCGGAATATCCTGGCAACGCACTCGTGCATGCCAAGACTTCTGCAGCAGTGTCTGACGTGGAGTCGGCAGAGCCGGGGACGCTGTACCAGTTGGCAAAACAGATCGCTCATGCTATCGAGTGGTGGACGTCGGAGCGGGTTTGGGAGCTGATTGGGGCAATTGACTCTAGTGCAATGGTCAGCAAAATTGAGCCCGATTTGGACAACTTTCAAGGTCCAGATCTAGAGGTCAGTAACATTGCGGGGATGGGGGATCTCTTCGACCTTGACTGGGGACGTCGTCTCGGGACGATGAAGGCTCTTCGCTGTGCGTACGCGCCAGTCAAAGATGGCTGGATCCTTGTCATGCCCCGGAAAAAAGGGGAGGATCTAGAGCTGCTTTTGGCCCTGGAGAAAGATGTTATCGAGCGACTGAGACAAGACAAAGAATGGCTCAGATTCGCGCAGGAAGCTTCATAGAAAGTATGGTATTGCACAGAGAGCTCATAGAAGTCCGATGCTATAACACGCATGATAAGGTTACCCGTTCTGAATGGCATGACGCTCGGATAAGACGAAATTGCCCTGCGTGACCACCCCGGCACCCCCGTTCTGAATGTGGAAAAACGGCTGGACTGCATGGCCAGGTACGGCGACATGACGGCTCTGTGCGACGAGTGGCGGAGTAAGAACCCCAAGAATACCATATAGTCGACAAGCATGTCGCCCATGGCCGGGTGCAGGAGCCGGATGTTGTCCTTGTACTCCCTTGTGGTACGTGACGCGGACCTTTCAGCCCGATGCTCCGGTGCCGTTGGGTGTTGCGCCAGAACAGCTCGCTCTCGCGCAGTGGCTGTCCGTTGGCCACGTGCAACGGGCTCGCAGACGCGGTATCACCGGATGACGTACTGCCGCGATGCCGGTGTCTCTTTAATGGGCAACCCCTCCGGATCCTACTCCGGGTCCTTTGCACATGAATCGCCCGGAATTGCCCCAAGATAAGCAGACATACAAATATATATATATATATATATATATAGTACACTTTATTTGGCATCTATTCGACGACGAAATACTGGATAAACCTCGTTTCCGCGAAGAATGTCTGCAGTTTACACGGTTCCCAGGGGACCGGCTGCTGTTGCCGTTCATATCATAGTGGTGCTTCTTGGTGCTCCTTGGAGACATGGCGGCCAATCTTGTCCGCGTTCCGTGTAAGAAACGAAAACCATCATATACTGGCAGACGTAGTACTGTCTCTACTGGCCACCGCTCAAACTCTTCTTCCATGCGTCTCAGGCTAAGGTTGAGGAGCATCTGTACCAAAGTTCGTAAGCCTTCGCCCCTCATGCTATGAGGGTGCTGCCGCAGGTGTCTCTTTTGTTCCTCTTTCTCTGGCCGGAGACAGTACCCGCACGGTCTACATAGTATGGCACGCCACTCCGACAGGTACGATACGTCAGCGAACTCAGGTGCTAAGACGGAATCACACATATCGCCCACTGGCTTCCCGGGTGTCGCTGCATGCCCTACTGTCCTGTCTGTCTACGTCGACTTCCTCGGGCAAGAGAACCGTCGCTTGGCTTGGCGTCCTGGGTTGTGGTATTGGTGCTAGCTGGAGCGATGGTGCCTTGTCAACAGAGTCTCGTGCGACTTCTCGCTGCGAATATTTATAATAGCTCGCCGCATACCTGCTCCACCTGAGTGATAAGGCCCTTGGGCAGTCTCCTGAAGTCTTCCATGGTGATCGAGCATTCGTCGGATACCGTCACCGTCTCCACTCCAGTGGACGAAGGGCGGGGTGCTATTGGCGGCGATCTTCCTGCCGTAGCACAGCAGGGAGAACAACTCCTCGACCGGAGACTCAGCGCCGCACACCATGTACGCCTTCCTCACATCCTGGAGCCTGGTGAGACGGTCCCGGTCGCCTCGCGCGGGAATGTCCAGGCTGGCGTACCCTTTCTCCGGAATGGCGTATTCGAGGAATAGCAGCCGCTGGACATGTAGAAGTGCGGCGAGGTAGCTGGTGTAGTTCTGTGGTGGGCGGAAGCCGGATCGGTCTTGCGCAAATCCCAAGATCCCGGCAAAGTACACAAGTAGCGTCCGGCTCGGGTCGCCACCACAGTTTTCTTGCCCGAATGCCAGCTCGTCCAGGCTGGCCTGGACGACGTATACTGTATCCGGGACTTGCTCCTCATGCGGGAACCGATGGGCTGGCGCATTGTCCCTGTCGTCTTGGCTGATCTTTTTGCAACTAGCAGCCCCTTCCGATTGTTCTTCTTCGGGCTCCTCATCCTCATCCTCGTCTTCACTGCCGTTTAATGACTCTTGCTCTTCAAAGTCGTCTTCTCCCCATTCGTCATCACAAAGCTCACCGTCCACGGACTCCGAAACCTCACACGCAGTTGAAGCCATGCTCTCCAAGTCGTGATGATCCCAGATCCTCCGACAGGCAAGCAGCTGCTCTTCCGTGAGTAGCACGCCTGCCTCGTCCTTCCGGACGGCTGGTGCTAGTCGATAAGCCCGCAAGATCATGGCGATGAATCTCTGTGCGATGGAGAGGTAGCGCTCCCGAGTGCTTTCCTTTGCTACGGCCATGAAGGCTTTAGGAAGCAGCTGTTTATACGCGTGCTGCGTAGCCAGCATAAAGCATTCCTCCCTGTCGTCCTCGCCGTCTCTTCGCACCGTGTCATAGCGCGACACGTAGCATCACAGAGGACTGCAATCTTCGCCTCGTCTAAGGAGGTAATCTTACCCGCAAAATACGAACATCATAATAGCTTATAGGTTAACGATCGCACCCGCGACTTCGACTGAAGTAATAGATGCCATGGCCATGTTGGCGAATGTGCTAACGAAAATAAAGAAAACCTAGATCTGCAGGAACATAGTGATGCCTCGCGTTGCTCCACACCTTGACGGTCTTATCGTTCGAGCCCGAGGCGAGCCGCTGGCCGTCCGCCGAGAAGGCCACCGACCTCACCCAGTCATTATGGCCCTTACACGCACGCGCCCGCTGCCGCGTCCTATACCTTGGCGGTCTTATCGCGCGAACCTAAGGCAAGGCGCTGGCCATACCCCGCGAAGGCCACCGACCACACCGAGTCGCCATGGCTCTCGAGAGTCTACAGACATGCATTCCATCTTGACTCTATAGTTGGTTTCAAGGTCACCTAATCTGGCTCTTCTTCTTAAAATAGCTCTTTGACCTGTCGAGGAATCCGCGAGGCATGCCGTGCGCTAGCTGCACGGCGCCCAGTTCGAGAGCTCGACTGGCGAGAGGTCGGCCACGATGGCGAATACGTTCGCGGTCCAGCATTCCGTGTATGAGCGGTGGTGAATGTTGCGAAGGGTCGTTAGCGAGGGGCATTCGTGCGTTGCGCCCATCATCGGGCAGGTGGACGGGCTGCGCGGCCGCGTCTCCGGCCGGCGGCTCGGATATGTTGCCGCTGGGAGGTAGGGGCCATGAGGGATCTAGCTGAGCCGACTTTTGATGGGGGAACAGGAGCATCTCGGCGGCGTCAAACCCATCTTCAAGCTCGGTTTCGAAGGCGTCCTCGAATGTGTCCCTCGGGCGGTCGCCAAGGAGCGCGAGGGCGGCGCGCGGTGGCTCTACAAGCCCTACCTCCGATGCCCGTTGTTTGTCTATAGTCGATGGAGGCGTGGAGAGTGCGTGGGATTCCTCGAGTTTCGGATCGCGTCGTCGCGTATCGGCGTCACTGGGACGAAAGTATCGTCTAGGAGCGGCGTTGGCGGACATACTTGACGCAGTCGGTCACTTATCGTCGCCGCACCTTCTCGCCTATGCATCTACCATCTGACTTTGGCCTCAGTCGTTTCCGGATTGGTTTGGTAGAATCGGTCTGTGTGTCTCGCTTTCGTTTGCGCTGAGGCGCGGGCGCGGTTGACTCTCCCTCACAACGTCGTTTTGCCGGCCTCGAAGGCGCCACAACAGTTCGCACCTCGCATCGGGCAACGTCTCTCATCGTTCCTTTAAGTAGCCGTCTGGCGTAGTCTTGTAGCGACCATGGTGCAGCGTCAGCCTCGTCGGAGTCGCTGGACAATCCTTGAATAGAGTTATTGCCGGCCGAAGTTTGCATGCATCTTGGGCCAGGGCCGTCTGCCGCCAACTCAAGCTTTCCTTGAAGCTTGCGGATGAAATGCTGATCTGGACCGGCGATGCTCGAGGAGACTACCGGCGTTGGTGGAGCTGTAATCAGATTCGAACCGAGGGTGGCAACAGGATCTGGAAGCGGCTGATTAATCCGTTAGTTTTTTAGCTGAATCGTCATCAGAAAAGCAGTTGGACACACTCCATATTCTTCCTCGAAATCATCAGCAAGGCATTGTCGCCAGGTGCGTGCTCTGCCCGAGTGGCCTATTGAGGCTTCAGACTGGACAGATGTCCTTCGTGTGGATGATGGAGGGAGTGAGGTCACGGCCCGTGGAGTCGTGGCCGGCAACTTGATCCCGCCGGTGGAATGATCTTCCGGCCTTGACCCAATGGACCTCTCAACCCGCCCCTCAGTTCCAAAACAATTATCAGCGAGCGAAGACTCGTTTCCTTACTGCACTACCCAACGACAAAATGGACATCTCGGATAGTCAAAGCACAAACGAAGACCCCACTTTCCCCGGCTCGGATGCTGGAGAAGCAGCCATTGTTATCATCCCCGAAAATGCGGAGGCGAGACTCGCGTTTTCGGAAGTCGCAGAATGGTTAAAGGAGCAGAGCCTTATACCTACTGTGCGCGAGGCCCAGGACAACGCGCGAAAATGCATATGGATATCTCCATCCCAGAAGAAGGACGTGGAAGTAACGAGGTTGCTGCGTCACTTCATCTCTGGAGGCCTATCCTCCTCTTCCGCAATGTCCTCTCCCCAGGAAAAGCAGTCATCTTCCAAGGCTAATGATCCACCCGAACCTGAAGTGGAACTCTGGCACGGCCTCTACTACCTGGCACTCGGTGAGCCTCCTCGACAACCATGGAGAGGCTGGACCGTTGGAAGTCTCCGGGTCGGACAGAGCTTGAATGACCTGGTGCTCTGTTTGCGTTCTGATAACCACGTCATGTACGGCGTGCGCCGTTATCAGGCTATTCTTCAGCTTCACCCAACGGGACGTTTCTATGTCCAGGCAATTTCTAAAAACTCCACGACCTACCTCGGTTCGAATCGCGTTTCTGGAGAAAAGCACGTTTTGAATGAACCTACGATGATGGTGAAGTTTGGGGCGCTCTCTTACCGTATTGAGTACGCTCGATTCTCTCGCTCGGAGAAGTACCGTAGTCAACTGCACAACTACTTGAATGACCAATTGAAGACTCCAATCAGTCATGCTGCTCTTTCGCTGACACCCACCCCGTCCGAGGTGGCAGGCATTAAAGTCGGCTAGTGGCATCTAACTACGGGTACCATCGGTTCAGGAGCTTCCGGAAGGGTGAGCATCGGGATGAACATCAGTGGCACGGTAGTGGCTTTAAAGCGAATGACAGTGGACAAAGAAAAGGTAGAAGTCCGGCCATTTCAGGAGAAGCTCGAAACCTTGGCCTCGCTGGTTGAACGCCACAGGGAGACACGCATCCTACGGCTTGTCGAGATGATTACGGACGATGCTCGCGGTGTCAATCGCACAGCGGACCTGTGGTTTGTTTTGACACCGGCAGTTGCAGACACTCTCTACTCCATATCTGTGAAAGGACTACTAGGAGATGGAAATAACAGGTGAGGCCGACCAAGTCACTTATTGCATCCGCTCCTACTGACTATTCAGGCTTTCTGTAACGAAGGTTGTTCTTACCGATATTCTTGGTGCGACAGACCTTTTGCATCAACATGGGTGGCTTCATGGGGATATCAAGCCAAACAACGTGGGTATTCGGACCTGGAAGCCCGAGACGAAATCCATCGTCTTGCTTAACCTGGATGGTGCGGAAAGATGCCCATCTCTAGGAAAGCAACATCCAGCCGTGCCAGAAACTGGTGGCACAATCGGATGGCTTTCTCCTGAGCGAGAAATGACAGGGTACACGGAAAAAACCGACGTCTGGAGCATAGGCGTCATGGCATTGTGGATGATAAATGGTCACCATCCCTGGCGAACTACTGCGAATCCCTGGCGACCGGGTCCGAGCCAGAAAGGAGCACAGGCGCTATTTCATGCGACGTATCAGGAGGCATTGACAGGTTTGAAAAACTGCAGCG
The DNA here is from genome assembly GCA_027405785.1 of Ophiocordyceps robertsii. Lineage (NCBI taxonomy): Eukaryota > Fungi > Ascomycota > Sordariomycetes > Hypocreales > Ophiocordycipitaceae > Ophiocordyceps > Ophiocordyceps robertsii. Next base: position 28,011 of record JAPEBW010000201.1, read on the forward strand.
ATATAGGTAAGGATCATTCTACCCTCTCCACTAGCGGCACGGTTGCAGAGCCTGGCTAATTGAATCGACTCCCAAGCCTTACGAGTCACTATTCTCGGCATGATTCGGCATCCATTTGCCGAACAACAAAGCCAGCACCGAAGCAGATTGTCAGCAGAAGAGGCCCTGGCATTGTTGCCTTCCGTTGGCGAAGATCAGCCACCGCACAAAAGGCAGAAGAACGCTGCTTTACCAGTTGAATAGACATCACCTCTTGCTTGTAGACAGAGCTGTTTTAGCATTATTTCACCCGTCACCTGTCGTGATGTCTACGTTCAAGGTGATTGGGACTAGAGTAGCATGGGTGAGCACCACTCCTAGCTTGTCTGTGTCCAACGGACTGGCACTCGGTCCCTATATATAAGTTATGCCCTTAATACGTCCTAATACTATGTGGGTGCTTAAGGTATAAAGGGGTAATTATATTAATGCCCTAACTCGGCTTACTCTCTAGTTCCTATGCCCCTTAATATACTCGCTTAGCTTAGTAGGTATATTAAAGCTCCGTGCCTCTCTTTACTTTACCCCCTCTCCCCCCTTATGCTCTGGCCGAGTCTCTAAGAAAAGGCAGTTGCAGCCACCAATCTAATCCATCATTACTGCTCGACAGCCAAGTCGAGCGACGAGCCGGTTCCGCCTATAGAGCCACTCGAGTTGTTGTTTGCATTGTCGGCTTCGGGTGGCAACGTGTACCAGCCTACCGCCCGGTTGTACCGCGCGCCCTTAGGTTCCTCGGCTGCCGTGGTTGGCGCAAACCAGCCCACGCTTCCGTGGTGGAACCAGCCGGTGTTTGCATCGTACGAGATGCAATGCGCCGACACGGGGTTTTGTTTGCCAGTCGGCGCATCGGGAGTTGGGTTTTTCCTATGTGCCAGGCCCGACAAAGCATCGGCCATGAGAATGGCATCCGAGGCGACGGCTACTTTATCAGTCGTGCTCAGCTTGCCGGACGGCGGCCGCCATTTATCGGCAGCAGTAGAGCCCGGGCGCCAGGCGACGGGGACCTTGGGCGGACCGGACAGCGCTTTGGGACTCGCTCGGCCGTCGCGGATCCCGCCTCTGAGTGCCTTGCGAATGCCAGCACGCCCGACGACAGTGCCGCGGGCTGCCCCGCGAAGACTTGACCGGACGGCGGCGCGACCGGGGCCGCGAAAAATAGCCCGGCCGTAGGTCCGGAGCACGGGGCCGCTGGCACCCCGGAACAAGCCCCGGAAGGCGGCACGCCCGCCAAGGGAGCCGAATAGGGCCCTGCCGAGGACTCCGAAGAAGCGGCGCTCGCGACAGTGTAGATTGCCGTCGGATCCGCCGTGGCAGTTGTGCGCGGCCGAGTCGGGACCAGGCCAGCCGCCTAGGGCGCCATCGTGGCCGCTCGTGGATGGTACATTGACGGTGTGTTTGAAAGCGTGGGAACAGGCGCTCAACAGTAGTGCGGCAAAAAGGCAGAAAAATCGCGCCATTGCTCACGTCAGTCTGCTCTCCGATGCGAGGCACAGGGGCTTTGCTAGACGGGCAGGGGAGGTGACGCAATCCTTCTCTTTTCACCTCAGGGGCTGGAGAAGTTGAAATGACTGAATGACTCGCTCATATTGCGAGCTTGGTATATCTTAGGCTTAGAGTACCCGTATGTCCCCATTTATAAGAGAGTTTTGGCGCAATCTGGCCTCTCTCATTCGGTCCCCCATGCGTTTGTCGGTTGCCAAGAGTCTCAATTTGGCGTATCCCGGAGCACCCTCTTCTTCTTATCTTGCATAACAACCTAAAGCCACATGACCTCTTATGATTCAGCCCGTCGATTTGTTGTGTCCCGACCCCATATAGGCACCGTTCTTATGTATAACTGAGGCTTTAAAACGATCAGGTCGTGGAAAACACTATAACCGTCACATGCGTGCCATCTTTCATTTCCTCTCAACACTTAGGGCCTTGGCAATTTACCGCTATTTAGATTGACCCCAGAATTTTTGCTGCCTTGGGGCCACTAGGGATAAGCATCTGAAAGTGCTCTGTATTGAGGAGCACTTTAAAAGTCGTGACCCGACCGACAGCTTCCCTATAAGCCGGCTGTTAGCCACTATACCAAGTCATATATAGGCTCATATAACCGCTTCGCTCAAGCTTAAACTAGATACACCTCGTCTACTTATCGTGTTTTCCTCTATAAATTCTTTTCTTCCATTTGGTATAGGAAATCTATATACACTACCACGCCGAGTCTAGACTCTAAACCCACGAGATGCATGTAACGATTCGACAACGATCTACTAGCCTGCTACTTGTTGTAGCAACCTTCGCCTGTGCCGAGCTCTTTCCGGGCATCTACACCTGCGAGCGTCTCCAAAGTCTTTCTTGCGGCGGTGGTGGGGTGGGCGAGTGCGACCTCCGCTCTTGGGAGAAGGCGGTGCGTTCGTGTGGCATTAACAACCGACGACTTGGTTGCCCTGGGACTAACAAGGCCATTTGTCTAGGGCTGTGATCAAGTCAGGGTCAGAGGCCCCCGGGGCTCTGAACAGAAACTAATTGCTATCCAACAGGCCAAGAGATGCGAGGACGCAGCCAACGTCAAGGAGTGCTGCGATGAGAGAAATACCATTCCCTTCGAGGTGAGCATGCTGCGCCGATGATGGCCACATTGTCTGACACAATGTCATGTCAGAATGACCTATTCTACGACGGCTATATGGGACAATGTGCGCCAATGTATCGATTGACGGACCGAGACTACCCGGTTCACCGATTCGCCTCGTGTTCCGAGGTCGAGGACTGGTCTTGCGCGCAAGGCATGGATTCAAGGCTGTGCGATCTGCGGTCATGGGAAAAATCTGCAAGTGGCTCTTGTTACCACAAGTTACGACGACTAACAGAAGTGTTAATAGGGCTGTAGGCAGGTTCGTCTCGGAGTCGTGCGGGCAGCTTTCCTTTGATGCCAATATGTCTTGACAAGCTGCTGATGTAAATGTCAACTACCAGGCCGGGGAATGCAAAGATAGCAAAGACGTCAAAGAATGCTGCGACAGCAGAGATCCTATTCCATTCGAGGCAAGCCATGGGCCCCAACGACTCGAACTATAATGCAGGAACTGCGGATGCTAATGCTGGCATGTGACGGCTTCAGTCGGGCCCCTACTACACTGCTTACATGGGGAAATGCGCACCTCAGTACAACCTGACCGAGGAGGACTACCCAGAGCACCCATCCATGGATTGCAAAGCTCTCGAGCAGTTTTCATGTCCTAGCTGGATGGACAAAAAACTATGTGAGCTTCGCGCGTGGCAAAAGGCTGTAAGTGCCCCTCCGGCCAACGACGGATGAGCTGTGTACATGCAAACTAACCATCGACTCAGGGCTGTCTACGGGTAAGTCTGCCGGAAAATCCCACGCTGAATCGATACGGGATGTCTAACCGGCCTGGTGGCAGGAGAAAGAGTGCCAAGGCGACGACATGGTCAAGGAGTGTTGCGACAATCGGGACGTCATCCCATACGAGGTACGCAAGCATTAAGCACAGTCAAGGGTAAAGCCATCAAATGACTCGTCCCCGCAGGCAGGGGTGTTTTACGACGGTTATCTGGAGAAATGCGCGCCCAAGCTGGACCTTGGAGCTGGCCAGGTCCCCGTCCACAGATATCAGTCATGCGACCAACTAGAGGGCTTTTCCTGCGCCGAATGGATGGACGGGAGAATCTGTACCCTGCGCTACTGGGAAATGGCTGTAAGTGTTGGACATGACATGAAGGGCTCCTTTGACAATACCTGACTGAGAGCCCGGCTAGGCCTGCGCACGTGTGAGTGTTGAAGCCCCTATTCCATCCACCTTAATATCCGCACGGGCTCACGGGGAAGCAGCGAAAAAAGTGCTTAGATCCCGCCTCGAGAGAAGAATGCTGCAACATGCGGTACCCAGAGCTGGTGGTAAGTGTCGAGGTAAATAGCCCAAGGCACACGCACTGCTGACTGCCCCGGGCAGAACGAGCCCTACTATCATCGCTACATGGCGATATGTACGGCAGAAGAGTGGTAATTTCCACTCGGACATATATGTACATAGGCATAACGGTTGGTGGGTCACCTGAAGTATCAAGGCAAAGCTAGCTGGAGTATCGTGGCGGATTCTTTCTAGCTAGATTATGCATCTTTATCCCAATCATCACGAGTACCAGCGTAACGGTAAATCGACAGTACCTTACATAAGAGTGAACGACCCACGTCGTCGTTGGTTAATGCAACCTTCTCCAGGTAGCAAAGGTGCTCCAATCATATTGAACGTCGATGCCAAGTGTGTGCGTGATATGGCATCGGGTGACGCAGGACTGGTCACTGGAGCAAGGACGCGGGGCAAACAGATAAACAGCATCCACTCTGCTCATGAGGAGAGCTGGGATGGATGCTGCCGGCCTATCTTTTATGGAGTCGGTCCCAAGGGTATCAATAACTGGTTTTTAAAGCCGCTGATAAATAACCGCATCACGATGGCACCCCAAGTTACATTTCACCCGGCAGCTAAGCCGCGAGCCCGACTACTTAAAGTCGAAATAGCGTTCCATGTCTGGTCTCCAGTCGGAGCAGCGCGCCCTATACGTGTGTCTATAGATGAGCATTGGCCTCACAGCGCCCTACTCTCAGCAGCTTACGGCCACCCATCATGCCGGCTCTGCCCATTCTCCTCCTGCTCACGGCGTCTCTGGGCTTCGCCACCAGCACGGCCAGGAGTATACACTATAACCTTGTGCGGGATCTGGACAGGGACGTTGCGGGCTTCTTAGACGCTCCTGTTGTCGGCTCACACCATCTCACAACAGAAACTCCCTTGGACGTCGACAAGACTCTCAACCGCCGGTCAGACAGCCAACTACATGTCAACGAGCCTCGGGCTCCTCCTGCTCGATACCAGGGGCGTCCGGCTGGCGCACCGCGGTTATCACGGGTTGCAGTCTCGGGGCGTCCCCCTGTTACCCAAGGTGGCAATCGCAGCGGCCCCCCTACACGCGGTGGCTATGCTGCTCCTCCACCTCCACGCCAAGGCTCTGGTGCCCCGGGCCCACGCGCCGGACATGGGGCCCCGGGCCCACGCTCCAACTACTTGCCTCCCCCCAAGCGGCGACCGGATGCCGCCGCTGCTGCAGCCCCAGCACGACGACTTGGCGGTCCTGCCCCCCTTCCCCGCACCGGCTATGCTCCTCCTCCTGCTCCTCCTGCTCCTCCAGCCCAGGGACTGGCTGCCACGGTTCCCAAGAGCCCAGAATCCGCCGCCAAGGGTCCCGACACGGCCGTCAAGGGCGCTGCTCCAGCCTCCGATGGTCCACCGATCCACGTCACCGTCAACAACCCATCTGACAGCTCCAAGTTTGCCACGGCCGAGAGGGGTGTCGGCTTCCTGGCCAACTCTGCCGTGCTCACCAACACGCTGGCTCGCGGCGGCATCGACGTTGCCAGCACTCTCCAGAGCAAGAATCCGCCCGTTGCTGCCGCTGCTGCCGAGACTCCCAAGGCATCGCAGACGGAATCCGTCGGCGCCACTTTTGACAAGGCCACAGGCTGGTGGCATCACCCGTCTGTGGGCTATTTCGCGCCGGAAAACAAGGCGACAGCGGACACGCAGTATCATGACGCTGTTGGATACTATACCACGCCCGAGGATGAGAAGAAGACTACCGAGACTGACAAGCAGGCGCAAGATTCAGGTGACACAGTGCCGGATGGTCAGCCAGAAGTTGGGCAGGCCAAGCCGCAGACAGAGGATGCTCAGGCACCGAAGCAGGCAGATGACTCTGGTGGAAACTCGTCCGATGGTAACGCGGGTACCTAGAGCGAGAAATGAACATTGAACGAGCGAAAGTCGAATCGATAAAGTTGTCACGTAATAGGCGTCACACGAGGGAAGTTTCCGTAACGATTGAGAAGAGCAGAGTGGCAAATCACTCAATCCCAGCAACGGCTGCTCAATATAGTTGAGCAACCGCATCTCAATCAACCAATCGAGTGTTTGCTAAATAAGCCAATTAATTTTATTCAAGCTCTCGCCTCTCTCTGCGTGCGTTAAGTTTGTAAATTGCCTACCGGCGGCCGCACGAAATCGCACTTGCATTATTCTGTGCCGACGTATCTCAACGCGGTGGCAGCATATTACAATGATTCTATCAACGGCTATCATGTCCCTTAAACGTAAGAGTTCATATTCCTACTTACGAGGGGTTGAAACGCGCCTCCTTAAAACGTGATATGGAGCAGCACGTGGCGTATTCTTTTTCCCTCGTTAGCTGGAACCGGGTCATAGCTATTGGGCTGCAGGGTTTCATTAGTTCTAGTGACATGAATGTGAGCATTTATATGTGGGCTTCAACTACCCCCTCGCAGCCCTGCTCGGTATTGCCGGATGGCTGTTGTATCACAATGCCTACCATCATGTCTCCCACACTGCGATGCCAGCGGCAACTGCGGATACGGACCAATCTACTGCGGAAAGGGATGCACTTCCAACTGCGCAGCAAAGGCTGGGTGTGGAAAATTCGCCGATCTCCCGGACAAGAAGTGCCCCTTGAATACATGGTAGGTTGACGACGATGGGTTTTCTAATCTCTTTGCTCCCGGACCGCGACGACGTGGAGGCGCTGCGGCAAAAAGTCGACTGGGCCAACAAAGTCGGGCTCAGCGGCTCGTTGCTGTGGATCTGGGTGCGTTGCCCCAGGCGGTTGACAGGAGGCCGAAGCCAAAGCCGAAGCTGATCAGCAGGGCTTACGGGACGTAATCCGGCGCTACTGGCGTCTCCCTTGAGAGCGCGGAAATCGTCAACACAAACAACCTCCCGCTGGATGGGGAGGCGAAGCATCCCATCGACGTAAGCCCACGCGATCCCAGCGAGACACGGGACACTCGTCTCCCGCGAAGAAGGGACTCTACCCAATTCGTCTCCACGTCGGCGAGCTTGGGTATCGCAGCCATAAACGCGGCGTGCGACGACGACTAGTCTAGATCCAGTCGTCTCGTGGACCTACATTATTTGCCCAACGCCCAACTTTATCGCTGCTCGCCAACGTGTTTCAAGACCAGTCCTTTCCACCCTGGAAGACTTTGTCGAAGCCGAATCCTGCTGGCTCGATGCGCGAGACGCAGCCTCGAGGTCGCATTGGCGCGGACTGACGCTTATCGCCAAAGATGACTGGCAGAGGGCCAAGACCCTCAAGGCTTCGGTGCCTCAGCTGGCTATCAAATCCGAACTTGAACGCCTTGCCGCGATGCGTAGAGCAAAGCCATTATGGACACTGCCGACCGTCTACAAGAGCTAGTCAATTGCGGACTCGCTACATATGCTCCAGAGGTTACCTCGCTCGAAGACGCGTATGAGTGACGCGAGAAATATGCGGTCGAGGGCACATTAATGCGTCATTCGCCTTAGCTTTGCCTTGTCCCTTGCAAGGTTAAGAAGCGCCAGATCCAAGCCGCCAGAATTATCACGCCCGCGACCATGACTATGCTGCATTGTTACCACACGGAAATATTCAGAGCCCCCGTATCTCGCCGTGCACCATGTGAACCCAGCCGTTAGGAACTCGCCACTCGAGAGATTGACGAGAGCTATCGGGACCCATGGAACCACCAATCCCTTGTTCGGAAGGTGAAACCGACTCTCAGAGTGGAACACCAGCATGGCTGAGCTCATGGCTGCGAATATAGCAGCCGCGAGCGAGCCCGCAAGCAGAGATGAGCATGCGTCAATCGACTCTTGCTGGCCACCGGATTCGTTCAGTGCCATTGCGGCCACCGAAAGGACGGTAAGCATGATCGCAAGCTGTTGCAAAGCCTTGTAAGATTCCATCATCGGATTGGTGCTGGGCTGCGGCGTCATGTCGAGCGAGTGAATGTCCGAACGTCACTGGTCGGCTCGGCCACCTAAGTCTCTTTGGGTGCCTACATGGCTTTGCCGCGGTCGTATAATGAGTCCCAACGTGATCCGACCGAGGCTGGAGGTAGCGACCCGTACGATTACTATCCGTAGGTAGGCGAGGAAGGCCACCAATGACTGCCTGGATGAAGTTGAAACGTCAAGCGATGACAAGGGGGGCCGCAAGTCTAAGACTAGCTGCAGCTGTATGTATGTGCAGTATGAAGTATGTGCCAAGGGACAAACACCCTGGCTTCTTTTCACGCCCTGGGCCCGTGGAGATTTCATAGAGTCAGGGGGATATAAAATGAGCAAGCCCTAGGCATTTCCAATGGGTTCATATTAAGGGCGATGGACCGTGTTAGTCCATGTCATTCTCGGGACAGAAATAGAATAGCAAGCAGGGCACTCGATGCGGCTTCTTGAGAGCCTAAGCACCGGTCTCTTGGGCCGCCTACCATAGATATATGCCAGATGGACCGGCGTATCCCATCCCTCTGGCTGAGTGCAGCTCTTGCTCGGTAGCAAGCCGACCTTGTCCGAGCTGCCGGGCTTAAGATGCGCGGGACGCAGAGAGAAGTGTGTTGTTAATTTCCAAGATGAGGGGATGAGGCAGTCATGCGGTATACTCTGCCAAAGGTAACGCAAGCAGCTGTCACGGACTGACTGGTTGTTCACGAGGGTCGGCGTCTCGACTTCATCATCGCTATGTTTTCTGGCCCATCTGATGGCCATTGTTGGAGCCCTATATGATAAAGGCTTTTTGTTCAGCCGTCATGGCAATGCTGTGGTCACTGCCGGCGGCAATACCGATACACCTCAAGTCGGCGATCCGAGTCGGCCTGGTTGAGAGTGCTCGCGGTCATCTCGGACCACGCCCACGACGTCGTCCGAAAGTTGGCCGAGGCTGATGCCAGGCCCATGGCGCGCCTGTCTAGCTGTCCCAAGGTGAAGCAGTCTCGATCCCGGGTCATGGCAATTTAATGCTTGTTACCCCCGGCAGAGGCCCCGGCAGAAGCTCCGAGGCCTAGGATATCTGCTTTAAAGGCAGGCCAATATTCATCCTCGGCCCATTGTTTCAACCGCTGCAGAGACACGACCAGCTTATAGATGCCCGGTATAGATTCCGTATTGCCTAGCTGCAGCGACTTAAACGTTGTTGCCATGCGGTCCTCGCCGAGTATGGTAGCAACAAACTTCCAGTCGTGTCTCTGGACGATGATGCCCGAGAGAAAGTCTAGATTGCCCGAGCCTAGGTTCCCCCAACGTAAGCTCCGCCACTGGGCCGAGTGCCACGTCGCTATCTGAAGCAGAGCCACGGCGGAATCTCCACCTTGATGCTTAGTCTCGATAGAGATCGCGATGGGATGCCTAGCCAGATTTCCCCATTCGGTATGATTGATAGAGAGGCCCGGCCGCATTCGACAGAGATCATCAATGATTCGCTGTTCCTCTTTATTTGGTCGGATCGCGAGACAGAAGTCGACCATTTTGCTTGGTGCGTCTTTCGGCCTGTACTCATGAATGAGCCCAGCATTGGTGCTATGGTATCAGGCTTGTCAGTAGGTGGCACCGTAGCGTCAGAGCTGCAAGAGAAGGCAAAAGAGCGGACTGACCAGCATCGAAAGTCGAGAAGACCATTTGGATCTTCGCGCAACACCCAGTCGAGCAGCGGCCCGTGAACATCGACATTCCACGACGACTCTCCCTCGCAATCTATGTCGCACTCGACGGCTCGTTTGAAGATTCGGCGAGTGAAGTCGAGAGGTGGGTATCGCCAGTAAGCCGTCTCATCATTGTCTGCAAATGCAATGACAGGGACTCGAAAGGCCGCGAGCTGTAATGACGGAAGCTGTCAGCCAAGGCTCCAGGTCTGGTCTGCGGGCAACAATAGAGGCTGAATTGCCCGTTACCTCGCTTTGAAGCCGCCACGGTAGTATTGCGACACCACTGTGAATGCGCTCCATTTCATGGCATAGCTCTCGAAGCGATTCAGGCAGCTGGGCATCATCCATGGCAAAGCTGGCCTGGCGGAAGCCCGTCGACTGGAGGCCGGCATTGCGGAGCTGTTTCCTCGGGGAGCAGTTGCGCGAGACACCAGAGGATGCGTATGAAGACACTGATTGCCTTGAAGAGCTGCCAACGCTGACGGATTCCAGTGTGTCGGCTAGTACCGGAGGCGGTTTACGGGGCCGAGGCGTTGAATCTGGCTGTTGGCCGTCACCGTCGTCCCCTCTTCTGCGGCGTTTGGGCGAGACGGACATTGCCGTGGTGCAGCGAGAATCAAGGGATTCGGTAGCTGTGCAGAACTTCTCCAAGGATCGCGCAGGCCCCGAGGCAGAGACAGACGGCGTTGGCAAGTGACGTGTATTCTCGGCCGTGCGTCCGTCCTGTTCTGGGTCGAGACGTGCTCGCTTCCTTGGTGGTTCTGGGACTTTTCGGCCGTCGTCGTGCGGGATAGCCTCGAGCCAAGTCAAGACGCTAAGTGCAGTTGTCATGGCGGGTGCCGAGCGTTAGTTTGGGGGGCACGCGGGATCGAGTGTGATGGATAAATAAAGGCGGATGCACACGCAACGAGATGCGTTGGAGGTTGCGCGATTGCCCGGGCAACGGCGCATAGCAATGTACATATGTACTGTAGCCTGTCGGCAGCGGTTAAAAGCGGCTATAGCCGGATTTATGTATTGAGCCGCCGGGTATCGGTAGAACTTTATACCGACTCTCTTACTATTCACTTTCTGTCGCTTTAAACCAGTGGCCGCATTAAAAGCAGCTACGAATATGTAGAAGGGCATCTAAAAGCTGCAATGTAGAATACATGTACATACCTGCATTACGAGAGCATGTCTCGACGGGACGTTACATATTGGCTCGACTACGACACTCTCGGCACTGGACCTACCATTTAACTCGACACTAAGCCTAGCGTAGCGGCGCCGGGAGAAGATCCTAGGAATGCTTAGTCTTAATAGGGTCTATAAGACGAACTCGACAATCTCTTTCGACGGGCTCGACGTGTATCGTCTACCTGTTTGGTCGGCCTAGGTCGCCAGTAACATATACATACACACGAAGTTAGACAGGCGCACAACTTAGAGAGCGTTGCGAATCGAGCAAGTAGACCGGGTATATGTACGGCTATAAGGACGAAAGAGTGCGACGAGCATCAATCCGCTTATGCATGGTGCAGCATTCCCCGATGAGGTTAGCTCGGAGAACGCGTTCGTTGATGCGTGCAATTGATCGCCACCATGTCGGGGTCTGCAGACGGCGCCCACATGTTGATATAAATAGCACCAAGTACTACCTAATGAAACCGCCCCCACGATGCAACCAGTCACGAACGACTTTTACCCCTGATTTTTCTCGCGCGCGCCAGCGGCCAAGCGGCTTCGCGAACAATGAATGCAACGGGCTTGGGCCTTTCTATTGGTGGCCAGCGCAGTACGATGCGGCTGCCCGAGGGGTCTGGTCTATATATATCCATGTACTTCTGGACGAGCTGACCCTCAGAGACGACCGTGGCTTCTCGTATGGGTATACAAGGGCTGCTATCCCACGCTGCGCAAAGGCTCAGTGGCTCGGTCTGCCTTGATCCTTTGCCTAAAAGCACAACAAGTGTCCCTTTACTCTATCTATGCGGAGCATCGGAAATGGTTTCTAACAAGAAACGATTGTATGTTGCTCTGTACCCCAGCGGAGTTATCAATAACGAGGAGCGAAGGTAGATATGTTTCTTGGTTCTTTCATCCTTTCCTGCCTAGCTTGAGCTCACTTTCATTGCCTCTCTTAGATATCATTGGGGATTTCTCATTGGCCCCAAAGTCGAGAACAAGCCGCAGGTTCCCGGCAAGCGCTGTCACGTTAAGAACGATCCCATCCAAGGTTGGGCGTACGAAGAAGTCCCTCTGGCCAACGTGCAGAACACAAACAATCTCCTCGCCCGTATCGTCATCGCCAAGGTCCAAGACGAACAGCGTCTCGTCGACATCCTTCGCGAGACACCTATTGTTCAGAACGATCCCAACTGGCGTTGCCGCACGTGGGTCGCCAATGCTCTATTGAGAATATCAAATGATAGCCAAGCCGTCGGGACGGCGCAATTAGACTGGGCCGTGATTGAGAGCCTCGCCCGCGAGTTTGTGGCGGAGAAAACAGCATCCGGGAGATACGCAAAAGGCGTGGATATGGAACTGCCAAAGCCAACGTGGGACATGCTAGAGGGACGAGAGATGGTGTCATAGCACGGCGTTGGCGTAGTGGAGTCGGGCAGAGCGTCGACAAGGTTGGTTGTCAATATAGCTTCGCTTACTGTCCCACGTGATAAGCAAACGTGCGTGCAATTCTCAGCATTCTCCCCACCATCTCTGGCGTATGGTTTCCATCCATAGCTCCTCGGGGTACGGCTCGAGGAACTTTACAATCGTTTCCTGCCACGCCTGGCGAGTCTTATTCCCACACCACGCCGAAGTATACTCCCAATAGCGAGGATACCACCCTGCAAATTCCCAGTCAACAATGGCAACAACTTGGTCGCCACGTACTAGTATGTTAAAGGGGTTTAGGTCTCCATGGGTAAAAACAGGAGGAGGCCACGGCCCATCTTGTTTAGCCACCATCTTCTTAATGTCTTGCCAGTCCTCGTCGTTGTTGCGGTTTGGATGCTCTTCTGGCCGGAGTTCCTCCCGCAGCCAGAGGTGGAAGTCCTGTGCCGTGCTGAAAGGTCCGAATCTTGGTCTGGACCGGGGGATGCGTGAGTCACGCAAAGAGTCGCCTACGCAGCTCTGGATTCCCGTATCCGGAGAGGGCGGGAGCGTCCTTAGCTCCCCGATCATGCGTCGAAGCTGTAGCATAATATTATCGCGGTCCGCGTCAGATAGCGTCTTCCAAGCCTTTGCAAGGGACTCCCCCTGGATACGCTCCATGACGATATAGGCGCGATTTTTATGGATAAAAGACGAGTGCACTCGCGGCACTGGAATGGACGTTTTAGTAGCGATGAACTTGATGGTGGCGGCTTCAGTAAGGCAGACGAACTCGCCCGTTTTGACTATTATATGCTTCGATATGGGAACGCAGGGGCCATCGTATGAATAGAGACGCGCTGTAGTCTTGAGGGCGAGGAGGGTGAGAAGGCGGCGGCAAACAGTGTCATGGATGGCTAAATGGTTGGCCCTCTGGTGCCGAGTGGCTGTTTCGTCGCTGGGCGGCATGTGTTTTCCTGACATGACGAGAATGCATAGAGTTTCCCCCTCGCCGAGAAAGAAGCCAAACACAACGTTGTGCACATAAGGACAGGCATGTCTTGGACAGGAGGAAGTGGAAGAGGTTGACGTGAGGGGACGAGTGGATAGAGCCGGCATCACGTGACAGATAGCCATTGAAACTTATATGGGTGTACTGTACGTACTCTGTAAGCGTACTTAGCTTGCGATACGGCTTCTAAGGAGAACAAGTAGGAAACAGTCACGTGAGAGGACGGCCTACAGCCTAGCGCGCTTACCTATTAGGCTTCTGTTGAAAAACCAGTCACCTCTGCCAAAAGTGGAGGCACCTCCCTTAGAGATGACTGGTATTCTAGTATATTTTCCACAGCTTCGAATAGCAAACCTCGGTTAGTCTATAAGCATCCCACGTTTCTATCAGAGCCCGCCACCTAACTTGTATAATCTTAAATATGGACGAAAATCAGCATGTACGTGTCCACTCTCGGTGCGGAGCATGTGGCTTCCGCTTCAATCCCGGGGACCCGTTTTATGGATGTGAGATGTCTATTCTCCTTAGAGCTGGCATGGTTATGGCTTTTACGGTCGCTGACGCCATCCCTATAGTTTGTCGGGGCGCAATCGAAATATCCTAACTCTGGGTACTGCGAGAATAAGCATAACCATCCATGGATGTTTTGCCGTATACCCGATTGTGGGTTCTGCCGTGCGTCTCCGGCCTGTGCTACAGTCCATACGCATTGTCTGAAACTCTTCCTCTCTGAGTTGAAGGAGTGGGGACGCCCCAGGCTCCGTTGCCTATGGCTCGCCGCGACATGGAGGAGTCCATGGCAAGGTGCTCTGCCTCTTGATCTGGAGCCTTCTGTGGGCTACCCAAATCCTAACAAGATACTAGACGAACTGCCCCGGATGCTGTTGCTGCCACCAGAACTTCAATTAAAGATCTGGGAATTTTGCGAATTAAGTCCCCTGTGGCTTTATACCGCTGTCTGCGACCTTAGCGGTAAAATGGCAGCTTCTAAGCAACAAGAGCGATCGGTAATCTCTCTAACTGAGATTAAGTCGTGGGCTCGCGGCTGTCCCCTAGAAAGGCTAGAATATAGCGACACCCCTAATAGCCTTATTATTCATCGTAAATTTGACTCACAAGAGCTTCAACGCGTCAAGAGGTCGAACAAGCGCCCGTCGAGGAGTAACCTAGGATCTGACTTTAACGCATATATCGTTGAAGCTGTTGAGCACTTTTCTGGCGTGCTTGTGGAGTTTGAGGTTCGTTCCCTACACAGACTCAACGACGGCTTTTACTTATTATTATTATTCCTAGCTTGGCCTGGCCCGTTTACAACTTCCCGCAGGCGAAGCAAAAGGATATTACGTTTGGGATACACCTTGCCCACCTCCTCCTACACACTGCTTCAATCCGTCTAATCCACCCCCACCTTGTCAACTTGGCACATTAGAGCTTCGCGCTTGTGCAGGCATCACTTTCTTCATGTTACGCGGCTCAACCTATGCCGTACACGCTCATACAAGCAACCGCCCGTTTGCTTAGAGTACGTTCAAGGCACTTACAACCAGGCGACAGAAGCTGGTTTCCTGGGTCTATGTTCCCATCGACTGTGAGATCACAAAATTCGGTTTTAGCCACGTACCAAAGCTACGTGGTAGTTCTAAAAGATATCAATGTCTCCTGGTAAGACGCAAAGTAATATATTCATGTAAATCGTCTAACAGATGGCAGCTAAGTACGAATCGTACTAAAGATATTTTCATTGGGCCTTATCGGACGAGCTTCTCAGTGATTAAGAAGCCCCTTACGCTTATATATGATAGACTGGATAGTTCAGCTATCACATTTGTCGGCGCCTATTCCGAGGATGAAAGCCACAGGTTACAGACTATTAATCTTCCCCAAGCAAGACCGCTTCGACTGATGGCGATAAGTTGCTCCTTCTCGTCAGCTTCGCTCGAGCGCGTTTCCAAACTCCAAATCTTTTACATTCCGCAGACGGCGATATGCAGAGGTGTCTTGATCCAGTACGAAGACGGGCTGCGGCGCGCCCTTGGACAATGCAGACTGGGGATCGATCCAGCCCGAGAATATAAAATGACGACGCATCTCTGTTTTGCCCCCACTAAATACCGGCATGTTCACTGGGACAGAGAAACTCAGGGGGTTTATGTGGTGGGCACTACTATCGAAAGGCTTCACGACCACAAAGGGCCCTGCTGGACGTGTTGTAAGATGAGTGGCATTCTAAGGTTTTGGTGTGAGGACGGGGCAACAAAATTGGAGCATGTGATTGGAGACTAATTGACTTATTTGAGGCTTTTCCCCTTGCCCTTATCCCTCGGGTCATCCCATATGCGGTACTTGTTATTCGTTGTTTCTGCAACAAAGCCTGTGTTCTGGGTGCCATCTCTGCTGATGATTATCGCCTGGGCCCACTTGTCGCAACGGACCTCGGTTTTGCTGCCATTTTTAAGCTTGCATGTGATCCAACCCTTTGCGATCTTGGAAACTTTCACGGAATCGTATTCACTTCCGTTGACTGTGCGGATCAACGCAGGAGCCGACTCTGCATCGACGCCTATAGATGAATCTTAGGCCTGAGCCGAAGACGCAGCAAGATTGTAGGCCTGAGTGGAAGATTGATGGTAAGATGAGCCGGCAAGGGCTTGCGTGACTATAGTGCTCTAATCCTCGGCGTAGATGTTGCTGAAACCTGCGGGGCTTGGTATAGCAATGGCCTTGACCATTTCAAACGCCTGTAGAAACTCGGTTTCGTACTTCAGAATGTCCCTATAGGCATCTCTTTCGCCATGCTCGCCCTCAAGAGGGTAAAATGGTTCTAACCAGCCATTACCCTCAAGCTCGCACGCCCACAAACGAGCCCTGGACCCAAAGTAGGTCATTGCCCAGACCGATTGTATGCCCTTGTCCGACGCCCGACATTCCGCAGTGACAGCCAACCTCTCCGCCACCTACCTGGCCGAGATCAAGGCGATCCTCGCCGTCGTGCAGCACGCCGACTCCATCCCCGCCATAATGACCGCCGCGGAGGATGCTTTCATCGCCTCACGAGACGAGGCTGCGCCCTCTACGCCCCTAAACCCCCGCGTTTTCTGCGCACGCCCTGCGCGCTCAGGCCGGCCCCGCCACTTCACTTAAGCATGGTCATGGACTCATGGCAGCCTAAACACATGGGACATGTCATATGCAGTTTCTTGCGCACCATGTCGACCTTGCGCACCCCTGCCCGAGTTGCTTCAACGCATCACCCCGCATATATTTTAATTCCCCGTCGAGGGCCCGAGACTCGGCGGCCCAGTTGGAAGCATCTAAGAAGGGTCGCTTCTTATCCCCAGAAAGCAGGCACGGAGACACACCTCGGCGACGACCTGACAACTTACCGGAGCCGTCTCCGCATACCGAAGACAAACTGTCCCCATCTGAGGCCGTCTATATGGCAGGTCCATTCATCTATATCTCTCTAAATATAGCCCAACGCAAGCGTAGGATCTGTACAATAGGGCTGGCAGCCTAGAGACTAATTCGCTTGTACTATAGGAAATGGCAAGAGTAGGATGCTGCTAGAACTTCTGTTGCGCTATGTAAAACAAGTACGCGCACAGTCTGACAGGTGGCAGGCGGTGAGGAATGCGGCTGACAAGGATTGGAAGAAAAACATAGCCCCCCCCTTAACACAAATCGTCAGGTCGATTGGGTAGGTCTCTGTCAAGTTTTTCTCCGGCGTCTGTCCACCAATTACCCCGTGGACCTTCCTGATTTAGGCGCTCCGCTTCTCCACGGTAAGCCGGCTACAGGGCCCACCCTGCCAAGGCGCACCAGGTATAAAGAGGGGGCCTCCGCCTGCCGTTTTGCCTCGATGCCCGACGCACTGCGACGATCCCCTCCCTCCCTTGGCAAACGCTATGTTCGCCACCTTCAAGTACAACCAAGTGACAAAGGACCACGAGTACGTCAGCCGGTCGCATCACCCGTCCTTGGGTGACGACAGGGAGTACACGCGTACTGCCTGCGATCTGTGCCGGGCGAGCAAGGCATGTCCGTTCTGTCCGCTCAGCTGGCCGAGAAAGACGTCTGACTCCGTCTCGAGTGCAGTTACGATGTAGCGGCGAAAACGAGGGCTGCGACAGATGTCTCGCCAGCTCGAGCGCCTGTACCTACACGCTGAGCTCGGGCATCGGCGCTGGCAAGAAGCGGTTGCGCAAGGCGTCGAGCCTCAGGTCTGGCCCGAAGCCATCCAGACTGCCTCCGAGGTCGCGGAATTCTCCCACCCAGGCCGTCCACAGCCATGACCGCGGCGGCACAAGCGACGGAAAGTCGCTCTCCCCCGTCCCCTCGGACCAGCCCGCCTTCCTGCCTTCCCCCGACCCGTGGCCGCATCTCGCCATGGACATGGATGCCCTGTTTCACGGCCCTCCGGATGCCGGCGACACCTTTCTGGCCGGAGAGTCCTTCAGTCTTTGCCCCGGCAAGCCATCCAGCCACCAGGGCGCGTCCCAAATCCCAACACCCATGACGGACCCGGAGGCGGGCAGAGACGCATCAGCCATCGACGCGGGCTTCGTCACCCTCTTCGACCTGGCACACTCTACCGACGAGTTCCCCTCGCAGCAAATGCGCCCGAGCCCCAACGACGCCTCGACTCCCTCTGTCACTCCTCTCACAGGCCTCTCGACACAGCCCCCGTCGAGAGACGATGGCCCGTCATCTTCTTCCTCCACCACAAACATCTCTAACCAGTGCCATTGCCTCTTCTCCATGCTGCGAACCCTCGAATATCTCGGCGCCGAGACAGCCGCTGGCATAGCGGCAACCTCGACCGACACCCTCTTCCTCTGCCTGGAGCAAGGCATCCGAAAATGTCGCTCCATGCTAGCGTGCCTCGCCTGCGACACCAGCGCCTCCAACCCCATCCTCGTCGTCACTGTTGCGAACCAGCTCGTCGCTGTCGGGGCTGAGCTAGTCCATCGATTCATCCAGTGCCAGTCTAGGGACACCGTGCCAACCGTCTTCCAGTTTGGGCGATACTGCGTCAAGCATCCGACGCTGCGGACCCGGCTTCTAAAAAGCATGATCGAATTGTATATCGGCGATCTCAATCGTCTGATTACTCACCTGGACACTAGCTTGGCGGGAAAGCAAGGCCCCATGCTGGACGACGCCAGGCACAAGTCTGAAAAGATGCACCGGGTATTAGACGACTTTACGGCCTCAGACGCCCACCCTTAATTAGTGCCTCGAACATGTCTGCACATGGAAAAGACTGGCTTGATGACCGGACTTGCTCACGCTGATGTAGGCGCATTATTGTACGTTTCGCAAAGACGCTGGTGACCTTCACCTCGTGCATCATAAATACAAGAAATATCCACAAGAAATATCCTCTTGACCCCGACTGATGCCATATCTACCCAAACACCTTCTCCCGCTTCATTAATATGCTGCAGCAGAACGAAAGTGCGCCGGCCGCCAGGAGTGGAGCAAAGGCGAATTGAATGGCTCTCGCAATGGCATGCACGGCCGCGGCCGCCACACTAGGACCCGCCGATGTGATCAAGTTGCTTCCGACGCCAGCCAGGGCCGACGATATCTCCTGGCGTGTGGCGTCGGGGAATAGGCGCTCCAGGCCCTGACTGGCCGTGTTGACGTAAATGGCGCCCGACATGCCGGTGCCCACGGCAATGCCCAGCATCTGGCTGACGGTCATGAAGCCAACGCTCGAAGCTATGTCCTTGGCGGCAACCTTCATCTGCGCAACCGGAAAGCCGGCCTGGCAGTAACATCCGACGCCGACGCCGAGAAGAATGGTGTAGCCGTAGACTTTGGCATCGGTAGTCGTCTCGTCGACCGTGTCTGGACATTCGGGCACGTCAATTAGCCGAGGTTCCTTCCTTGCTCCCCGAGTCCGAGCAATCTTGGACACTTACAAAGCAGGGCTCCCCCAATGACGTGGAGAGCGGATCCAAAGATATACCAAGGGTAGTAGTAGCCCGTCTTGCCCATATACTGGCCGTTGATGAGCACGCTTGCCGAAAGAAAGAGGATGAATGGCAGCATGTGAACCGAGGTTTGTAGCGCCGTTGCTCCGCGGGTGAACTGGAAGTAAAGGGGCAGATAATAGATGCTAATGAAGCATCCAAAGGCCGCGAACACTGATTCTCGGTTAGTGGGACGGTTATAACTCCCCCTCTCGCTAGGCCGTGGAAGAGAGGAGGGGGAGGATGACTGGGAGACTTACTCATCGCCAGAAAGAGTACAACAAGCGTGCGATTTTTAAAGAAATGTATCGGGAAGATTCGGTTATCGAGAGAAGTGCCGATGGTGAAGACCTGTTGAAGGCAAAAAACTGCACAGAGGATGGCAGAGAGTATGAAAAGGGCGATGCTACGGCCATCGCCCCAAGACCAGAGAATGCCGCCAAAGTTCATGGCCATCATGATGCACAAAAAGGTGGCGGAGGACAGAACGGCGCCCAGGTAGTCCAGCATGAGCAATCGGGTACGCAACGGGACGTTGGGCAGCGGGTGGTAGTCGGGCAGCACCACAAAGTAGACGGGGGCCACGACGGCACCAACGCAGAGGTTGAGATAGAAGGCCCATCGCCAAGTGGCCGGGCTCTCGGCGAAAGCGCCACCCACAACGGGACCTAGGACGGTGCCGATACCCCACCAGAAGCCCGTGAGGCTGAGATATCTGGGCCGCTCCGTGTCGCTCGTGTTGACGGATAGGATTGTCAAGAGGCCCATGTACATGCCCGTGCCCCCGATGCCAGCGAGCGCCCTGCCCACGATGAAAGCGTCGATGGTTGGGGCGCCGCCGCAAAGGGCCGAGGCGCCCATGAACAGAGCAGTGCCGCCGATGAAGAGCTTCTTGGCCGAGAAGGTCCCAAAGGCCTTGGACCACGGGAGGGTGCTGGCGGCCGAGGCAAGGGCAAAGGATACGCCGAGCCAGGGGACAAGGTCGACCCTGCCAAAGGTGTTGACTATGGCGGGCTGGATCGTCGCCACAATGGTCGTGTCCAGGGCGTAGAGGAGGAACGAGGCCAGCAGGGAAACAACGACGAGGAACCACTACCCTCAATCAGTCAAAGGCGTCAATTGGCGTGGATAGCGGCCACACCGTACCTTGACGCCACGGATAGGCCGTGGAGAGTCGGGCGCCTTCTCGGAGGCCTCGAGTGCGGCACCGCCATGGGCGTCGTCGTGCTGCTTCAACGGCGTCGTGCTGCTGTGGTTTCCGGGCTTGTCGACCTCTGAGGAGGTGGGTCTGTCAGCGGGCGTTTCCATGGTCGTGACTTTTGCAAGAATAACGATGCCGCTTCTCCATTTCAGCCATCAGCGACACGCGTGGTGGGAATGGCGGGATACATGTATGACGAGCAGCGAGCAGCGGGCCGAGCGCCGTTTCCATGGTGAACCGACAGTGTCCATTGCGGCGTGCGAGTTCGTCCGTGGCCCTTGTTTCTCATCCAGAAACGGGATGCTCGATTGTGCAGAAAGTGAACGGAGGAAATCGTGGCCGACTGACGTGGGGATATAAGTCCAGTTCAGCCCCGCTTCTCGGGGGATTTCCCGAAATGGAAATTCCCAAACGGGCAGTGCCCCGGAATGGACGAGCTCCGAGCCTACGACATTCTCCCTTTTGCCAAATCCGGCCCTCTCTGCCCGTCTTTCCCGTTATCGAAAAGACCCAAGATGGGCGGGCTTTGCAGCCTACCGGCGAGAAATTCTACCGTTCCTGCAATCCCCGGCCCGGGACACCACGTTGGATGTGGTTACGACACCAAGGTCAACGACTGTATTGTGCGTCATTGAGAAGCCATGGCGAGCAATCGATTTGGAAGCACGGCCTGATATATGCTCCGTAGCCAAGGTTGTGCACCCTCGACGGTGTGACAAGATCGGGTCAAAACGCTTCAGGCAGGCCACCTGTATTTGTGTACCAAGTAGTTAATACATGTAGTCTCGCCGTCCCGCAAAACTCAAACTCAATGGCCAGAACCAGACTTGCGGCGACGTGCTTCTCTAAATATATCACTAAATCTATCGCAGTACAGCCCACATCAGCAGCACGCAGTCTTTGCCGGCCAGCTGGTTCTCCTGAGTGCCCTCGCATAGCAGTTCAGAGGCCTGATGACGAGAAACTCGGGGTCGTACTGCATGGGCTCCTTGCTAGCATCGACAAAGTGATATCGATAGACCAGACTCGCCATAGCCAGCTTGACCTCCAAAATGGCCACGTTGAATCCCACACAGCCACGGGGGCCAGCTGCAAAGGGGGTAAAGGCCATGCGATGACTCGTCTTGCGCGTCGCCCAGCGGTCGGGATCGAACTTGTCAGGGTTGTCCCAGTAGTCCTTGTTCTTGTGGATTGACGGAAACGTCGGGATGACGATGGCCCCTGCCGGGATCTGCCAGCCTCCCGGCACGACCGTGTCCTTCTTTGCGTTGCGCGCCGTCTGAAACGACGGGTTGTGCATGCGCTGCGTCTCCTTGAGCAGGTGGTCGAGGAACGACAACGAGCTGATTTCGTCGTAGGACCAGGCCTTGTCAGGCGCGGCCCCATGATCGACGAGTTCCTGGAGCAGCCGCTCCTGGTTTCCGGCATACTGCGTCAGGGCGTATATCATCCAGGAGAGCAGCGAGGAGCTGGTGACAAACCCGGCCCCAATGAGCGCCACGACGTTGGTCAGCCTATACTCCTTGGGAAGTTTCTTTCCCTCGTCATCAACGGCGCGCTTCAGATAGTCGGCAATGCAGGTGGACTGGAGAGCCGCCTCCTGCATTGGGAGGCTCTTTCCGTCTCCCCCGACCTCGGCCTTGTCGATGGCCTCATCCACCAGCGCCCAGGCTCGCGCCTTGACCTCGGCGAGCCGGCGGTGGTCGCCAAAAGGCAAATAGCGAAACCACTGTGGGCTCAGCGACGTCTTCTTCATGAGCGCCATGTACTCGCCGAGAAGCCGGATGATTTCATGCGGAGGCGTGTCGATGGTCTTGAAATGCCCGACGTCCAGTCCCAAGATGATGCGGTAGATGATCTGCCCAGCCAACTTGAACATGTACTGGTACACATGAAAGGCCTTTCCCTGCCGATCCAGCTCGTCAAAGACAGAAAAGCACTCCTCGATGGCCTGGCTCATATTGGCCGTATACCTCCGGACCGCGACGGGAGACATGCTTGGCGGGATGAACTTGTGGGCAAGCTGGAAGGCTGGCGATGCTGTGTCACACATGAAGAGCGCGGTGCTGTCTCTCATGTAGTATAGAGGATGGGATGGATCAGACGTCGTCTTGGTGAAGAACTCGCTCTCGCTCAAAACGACCTCGGACACTCTCGGATCATTGGTGAGGTAAATCGTAGTCCCCATATTGACAGTCTTGATGACGCTTCCGTACCTGGCGAACAGTCGATCATGGTTGCCCATGTGGTCCGGGTAGATTTCCAGGTGGTTCCCAAGGACTGGAAGCGCCGGCGGGCCAAACGGGGAGCGAACTGGGCAGCCGTCAATCTTCAGGCCGATCTTGTCGTGGGAGCCAAGCACGCTCTCTACAGTATTGAGGCCACCACTTGAGTCGTGAAGCGATATGCCTGCAAAGGCCATGTCAGTTGGCACGTCTGGCATCTCACAGGACGTGGCCTATTCTCACCAGCGGCATTGCTGATGGCAAACAAGGTCGCCAGGTCGGATTTGAGATCCTGGATTACCTCGGACGCTTCGACTTGTAGTGTAACACTCCCCTCTTCTTCTCTGCCGACCATGAAGAACTCTTTGACGGCCATTTCCGCGGAACGCTGGGGGCAGGGAGGGGCTAGGAGATTGGACGGGTCATGCAACGAAAATTAAAATATTGGAGGCAGCTCTATGGACTATTTTAGGTTATCTGGGCGTCAATATTCGTCAAGGAGACTTGGGGTGTCTTCTTCCCACCTGAAGAGGGACCTCGGAATATTGTCATCGATGCCGGATCTTGGCGGATCCTAGTCACAAAATGTCTGACTGTGACGATAAGCCGGGAAGATATGAAGCTGCAAAGCGTTTAGCGCAGCTGCAGTCAGATTCGGATGCAAGACCAAATCGAAATTTCTCAATCAGTAGTTTGGTAAGCCTTGTTCGAATCCGACTCACATTCTCGTCTCCATGGCGTCCAGTGTGGTTCATGTGACCACCGTTCGGGCTCTGGTGGATCGGGATTTAAGTGGTGAATGATCAGTCCAGTGGGAGGGCCTGGAGTCCATCAATCACGCGTTTCAAGATCAAACAGCAGCGGCAGCAACAGCATGGCCTCTGCCGAGAATCCCACGATACCGGAGCACACGCTGCAACAGATTGCACAGCACAAAACGCCAGACGATGCATGGATTGCTATCCATGGAAAAGGTAGCATCGCCATTCTTCCTGGGCGTGTAACGGAGCCATGCTCGCGAGCTGACTGGCAACCAAGTCTACGACGTCTCGGGGTATCTGGACCATCACCCCGGCGGAGGAGATGTGTTGATGGAAATGGCGGGCTCGGACGCCACGGCCGAGTTCGACTTTCACGGCCATTCAGACGACGCGAGGAAGACCTTGACTACATTTGAGGTGGGCTCCTTGGCAGGCCACGTAAGTTCCCCTCGGAGTGCAAGTCGGGCACATCCTTGGAGGCGTCGAGCAGCATCAAGCTTATTCAAAACCGGCGCAGACTGTCCGCCAGCCGAGGGATGTCCGCAAGCACGTCTCTTGGCTCGAGGCTGGAACTGGGCACGAGTTGACGCTCGGCGAGGTGCTACGACGATGCCGGTCGAGGCCGAGGGAGTGGGCGTGGATTTCTGTTCTGGCTGTCACGTATGCCGTGTGCACGGTACTGCCCAGTCACCGACCCGGGGGCGGGGAGAAGCAGCTGGCCGTTGGAGGTTTCCAGTCCGGGGTGCTGGCGACTCTCGCCCTCGTCACTCTGGTTGGGTCGGCGGCCGTGGTTTGGATTCGCCGGTCTCTGTTTCACCACCACAAAGATGCGTTCGACTATGCCCCTTATTATTCCATATAGCATCCATGCCGTCCCAAAACGTGTTGGCTACCCGATTCGGAAACGAGCCGAGGGGCTTAAATAGTCAGCCGCTTACACGCTTACACATGTGCTGTCCCACGACCTCTGTCCCACGACCTCTGCCATCTGGGTGAGCCTGACATCTCATCGCTCGACCAGTCTCCCACTCGACCGCTTCCTCGCCATGAAAGTTCTCATGCACACCTACTTCCTCGGGCTGGCCGCCGTAGGCTACGACGCCCTCTGGGGTTCAATGGTGCGGAACGGAACAGCACAAGCCATTGGTGCTGCAAAGAACTCGGGGCTGTTGTCCGACGGGAGCCTGTTGCGACACCTCCGCACGACGATTCCCTCCCTATACAGATTTCTGTCCTCGCCCGTCATCTTCTACGATGCTCTGACCCGCGACGGGAACCCGGTGCACCGTTCGCTCCTAGTCAGCCTCTTCAGCACCATGCAAACAACTGCCTTCTGCATCATGGCCGGCGGTGGAACGCGCCCGTGGCTGACCGTGCTGTAAGTACCGACCCGGTGTGTTCCTGGGCTGTCAAACCTAAAGCCTTCCAGCGAGTCGCTATTCTGGGGCGTCTGGAACCAGAGCTACGGTGCCGCCTTTGTGTATCCCGTCTATTTCCTCACGCACCTGCACCGGGTCACGGATGATTCCGCAGAGAAACACGCGGTATCGACGGAGCAGGCCGAGGCATTGCTGTACACCAGCATCATTGCCGCCGTGCTACCGGCATGGCTGCTATATCCGGCCTTCTTCTCTTGTTCCAGCGAGACACGGCAGACTTTGATAGCCTCGTACCGCCTCTCACCAGCGGTCCTCGCGCTTGCCCAGCCAGTAATCGCGAGCATGATCCGGCGACTCCGTCCGAAGCCGTGGCCCAGCTCGTGGTCTCGGCCGCTTGTGCAGTCGTCGCTTCTCATCTCGGGGCTATGTGCAGCCCTGGGCCACGTCTACGCTCTGGCATACTCCATGTCATCGTCTCGAGTTACGCTGCAAGCCATCTTCTGGCCCTGGGCAACGCCGGTGGATCGATCAAGCAGTGCAATAATTGCCCAGGGCTGCCACCTCTTCTTGCAGAACGACTGGCTCGTCATCTGTGCCGCCGTCGTCCCCTACGCTTCTGCCATTCTTGAATCGACTTGTCGCCGGCTTGAAGCAAACAGCGATGGGTCTTGGGTAGCATGGGCGGAGAACAGGATGCGGTCACTGAATGGACGATTCGTGGCGCTCACGGCTATGACAGTCGTCTTTTCACCCGGGACGGTGCTTGCTTGGACCATGGCAACCAGGGCATAGGCAGATTTGAATCATGGTTCATCACATGGCCTCCATCCCGAGACATGTCCGTATGCCGTGTACGGGGTAGGAAGGATGAGCTCAAGTCGGCCCGGAGACATTCCCATCGATAAATTCGGAGTCGTCCCTCTACATGTACCACCTAGATATGTTTGCAAAGGGTTTGGTCGATGAAGCAAGCCATGAGACCTTTGGTCATGACAACTCCAGGTCACCCTTTGAAAATGTAGTTTCCCAATGTACGAGACGTATGGTGCTCATCGGAGAACTTCTATCTTATTGAATTTGAGTCAACATTCTAGGTGGTTAACAAAACCTCGTGCTATAAGCATTACAGCGATTGCGCCTGTGAGGCTCGGGCTTCCCACCTACTACAGCAGTCCACGGACCGATAGCCTATTCAATGCTCCATCAAGCGCCAATCTATTTGCACTCTCTGCAACCGCCCATTCTATGGACTCGGCCAGCATCTCCGCATCCCCCTTCCTCGAAGGGGCCCCGTGGCCACCCGCATGTTGATGCACGCGAGCCATAGACTGGTCGCACAGTGCGCAGACCACTCGAGACTGCTCTATCATGGCCGAATGATCTGTCTTGCCGGTGCAGTGGACTGTTGGAATCGTGATGCGCTCCGTAGTCAAGGACGGATGCATCACTCGAGGGACCTCCTGAGGGTCGCCGCCGGGCTTGAAGAAGGCGATGTCGTATCCAGGCAAGACGGCGCCAATCTTGCGGGCTACCGTAAAGGTCGTGGCCAGGTATTTGGCAAAGATGCCATCAGCCTGAGGCAGTTTCTTGCAGATGCTCTCTGGGAATTCTCGTACAGCAGGGTAGAGCTGGCGAAGGAGGCGTTGAACGATGGGGAGAGAGTGATTTTCGTCTGGCGAAAAGGCCGCGACTGATGAGAGGAACACGGCAAAGGCAAACGGTGGCCGTTGATCGGGCAGACGCGCGGAGTGATCGAGGAGATAGGAGGCGGCCATTGACGCGCCCTGGCTGAATCCAATGACGCCGTCAAATGGGCCATTGTCGTGGATGAAGTCGTCAAGATCATCAAGTGCGTCGCGAATCTCGATTGGCGAATAGCCCGTCGTATACGAGTAAAACGGGCCGGGATAGTATGGTGCCATACCTACACGAGGTGAGATGTAAGACAGAGCTCCTGAGCACTGGAAGCAAAACACATGCCTGGACCCCTGTCTCGCTCTATCGCTCCATCGAGGTACACAACCTCGTAGTCTGGGCTCAACGCAGTCACGATAGGGGCGAGTTGGTCGCGCAGGATCGTGGCTGAGGAGCCGACACCGTGTAGAGCCAATATTCTCTTCATCTTGCAATCACCAGATTGAGGCGTGTGCGGGCGTCCAATGCGGTTGTCCGTGTCGATCAAGTGCTTCCGGGCTGCAACGAAGAAAGAATCAAAGCTTGGAAGACCGTGAACGGGGTAGAAGACGAAGGCAGCCGCTTTAGAGCAGCCCGAGACGTGAGCCGATGTCCTTGAAGACGAGTCGACGCCACAAGAAGTAAACACTGTTGTGGGATTTTCCATTACGGGAACAGCATGTCTCTGCAACTCGGAGTCAGCTTACTTGCTTATGTGGATACGGGAAGGATTCCGGTTCGGCCTCCGATGATCCCAAAGACATTTCCATTGCTACATGTAAGCTTATGACTTACATTGAGTCTGAGGTAGTGGGTGGATGAGTCTGTCTTTGTCCACGTCGTCTACCGAAACGGGAAATCTCAAACCCCTGCGCCGTGTGGCAGCGGCCCTTTTCAGCTGCGCCCACGTGGAGACGAAGGAGCTTATTGCATGAGGATCCAGCAGCCGCACATGGGGGCCCAGACTCATGCCTCGGCCGGCGACTGGTTATGGCATCTGCACCGGCAGGCAGGCAGCCAATGGTGATGATGACCTCAAATTCTTGCCCTGTTGCTACATGTAGCGGCGAGCGCCGGTGGTGTATCCGTGCATGCCAGACTTTCTCTCTAGCACAAATATATATATATATCATAGTCACTATCCTCCTTTTCACCTTTGACCATCAGTTTTCACCTCAGCGCCGGCATCAAAACCCACAATGGACGACTCAACCGCACATGGCCACGGCCAGAACGCACCAAGATGTGGCGACACCAACGGCAGACGTCTGGAGCCCATTGCGATTGTCGGAGCGGCTTGCCGCCTGCCCGGTGAAGCGTCGTCGTTGCATGGGCTGTGGGATATGATGCGAAACTCTCGGACTGCACACGCCAAGGTGCCAAAGGAACGATGGGATGCCGATGCCTGGTATCATCCCGACCCAGACCGCAAGGGCTCGGTAAGACTGTACTCGCGTTGTATCATGACTCGGTCTTGCGTGTTTCTAACAAGGCCTGTTAGCTAAACACGACTCACGGCTTCTTCCTCCAACAAGACGTCGGCGCGTTTGATGCGCCTTTTTTCTCCGTCACGGCCAAAGAGGCCGCAGGCATGGACCCCACGAAGCGACTTTTGCTCGAAGTCGCGTACGAGGCCTTTGAAAACGGTGAGTTCTAGGCTCGACGGCGGCAATTCATCGAGCGTTTGCTGATGTCAACCTCAGCCGGGTTGCCGATGAAGGACGTCGCGGGCTCCATGACAGGCGTCTATGTCGGGAGCATGACGAGCGACTATGAAGTGCTATCAACGCGTGAGATATACGATGAGCCGCACATGGCAGCGGCCGGCAGCAGCGAGGCCATGACGGCCAACAGAGTCTCGTGGTTCTTTGACCTCCGGGGGCCGAGCTTGACGCTGGACACGGCGTGCTCGTCGAGCCTGTACGCATTGCACTTGGCGTGCCAGTCTCTGCGTCTTGGAGAAACAAACATGGTGCGTGAGCCGGTCGATGCACCGATGCCCGGAGACTAACAACGGGTTGCCAGGCCCTTGTAGCCGGCGTCAACGTCATCCTGCACCCAAACTTCATGCAGCAGCTGGTGGCCATGCATATGCTCAGCCCAGACGGCATTTCTCATACCTTTGATGACCGAGCCAACGGATACGGCCGCGGCGAGGGCATCGGCGGTCTCGTTGTGAAGCGGCTCGCCGATGCCGTGCGGGATGGAGACACAATCAGGGCCGTCATCCGGGGCTCCGGCGTCAACGTGGACGGCAAGACGCCGAGTGTGACGATGCCCAGTCCGGAGGCCCAGGCCGATCTGATCCGCGCCGTCTACAAGGAAGCCGGACTTTCTCTCGACAAGACGCAGTATGTCGAGCTCCATGGCACGGGGACACCCGTTGGGGTAAGTCTTGTGGCCATGACATGAAAATGGCTCCATCCCACGAGCTTCACACCAAGCTTACATGCATCAGGACCCCATTGAGCTCTCAGCAATTGCCGGCACCTTCGGAGCCTGTGCCTCGCCCCAGAAGCCCGTCTACGTCGGCAGCATCAAGCCCAGTGTCGGCCACACCGAGGGTTGTGCGGGCCTTGCCGGCGTCTTCAAGGCCATCATGTGCCTTGAAAAGGGCCTCATCCTGCCGACGGCCGAGGTCGACAAGGTCAACCCAAAGCTCCGGTTCGCAGATTGGAATCTGGCCCTGCCCGGAGACGTCATGTCTTGGCCCGCACCGGGACTCCGCCGCATCAGCGTCAACTCGTTCGGCTTCGGCGGCGCCAACGCACACGTCATCCTTGACGATGCCTATCACTATATGCAAGCCCATGGGGTTTCCGGAAATCACGCGACTGTCGCTAGCCCCGGACGGCTCGAGGCGCAGCCCGTCAGCTCTGACGGAGTGGTCAACGGCAACGGAGCACATGTAAACGGCAATGAAGACGCACCGGCGAGCGTTCCGCAGCAGAAACTATTCGTGCTTAGTTCCCGGGACGATCCGGGCATCTCGAGAATGGCAAAGTCCCTCAAGGATTACTGGATGTCCAATAATAATACGGGCGGCGTCGTCGAGAGCGCCAAGTACGCATCGAATGTGGCATACACACTGGCAGCCCGGCGATCCTTGTTGGACTACAGGTCTTTCGCAGTCGCCGAATCGGTCGCGATGCTTGCCCAAAGGCTTGAGAAGCCCCTTCCTCGGCTCAAGCGCTCGACAAAAAAAAACGGGATAGCCTTTGTCTTCACCGGGCAAGGGGCTCAGTGGGCCGGCATGGGAAGGCAGCTGATGGAATTCACCGTCTTTGCCGGGAGCATCTCCCGAAGCAAGGCGTGTCTAGATACGCTCGGCTGCCCCTTTGATCTCGAGGCCGAGCTGGCCAAGACCGAGCACAGCAAGATCGGGACCCCCGAGTATAGTCAACCGATATGTACCGCGGTCCAAATCGCCTTGGTTGATCTGTTGGCCGAGTGGGCCATCCGGCCAAAGGCGGTGGTTGGACACTCCAGCGGAGAGATTGGTGAGCAGATATCTGGACTTGCAGTTCCCCCATGGCCCTGACACAAGCTTTGCAGCCGCCGCCTACGCCGCTGGCATTCTGACTCACGAGGACGCCATCAAGGTCGCGCATCTCCGTGGCGTCTACTCGGGCAAGGTTTCGCTCGGCACACGACGCGGCGCCATGCTGGCAGCCGGTATTTCGGAGGGGGAGGCCCGGGAATATCTGGAAGCTGTGCCTCCGAAGAGCGTCGTCGTAGCATGTGTCAACAGCCCCAAGAGCGTCACGCTCTCGGGCGACGCCGAGTACATCGATCAACTAGAAAGCAGCATGTCCAAAGACGGCAAGTTTGCCCGCAAGCTCCGTGTCGCGACAGCCTACCACTCTCCTCACATGAAGACGGTGGCAGACGATTGCCTGGATGCCATGGTCAAGGCCGGCGTTGGGGAACCGCGGGAGACGACGATACCCATCTTCTCGTCGGTCACAGGGCATCTGATTGATCCGGTCGAGGTTGGCAAGGATTACTGGCTTCGAAACATGTGCGGCACGGTGCGATTCTCGGAAGCCGTCCACAGCCTCCTTGGCCATGACGATGCGCCGGGCCGGCGAGCCGCACGCAAGACGACGGTTAAGTGGAATGCCCTCATCGAGATTGGGCCTCACTCGGCTTTGAAGGCGCCTCTGGTACAGATCATGGAGGGAGTCGACAGCAAACTGCCCTCGCAGCTCCCATACATTTCCATGCTGGTACGGGGAGAGGACGCCGTGACAAGCTCCCTTACGGCCGCAGGGCACCTCTGGGGGCTGGGGCTCCCGATCTCTCTCGAAAAGGTCAACCGAGAGGCGGCTGCCCCAGCAAAGCCCCAGGCCGTGGTGGACCTTCCCCCTTACCCGTGGAACCACGAGAGGCGCTACTGGCATGAGGCGCCGGCGACAAAGGAGCAGCGGCTTCAGCAAAGGTCCCGCTCTGACCTCCTGGGCATCGCCGTTGAGAATCAGAATCCGTTTGAGCCCGAATGGAGAAACTACTTGCGCGTCCGGGAGAACCCCTGGGTGGAGGATCACAAGATCACCGGGACAACATTGTACCCCGGGGCAGGAATGCTGATCATGGTCCTCGAGGCGGTCCAGGAGATGGCGGCCAAGGACATGGCCGTCAAAATCAAGGGTGTCGAGTTCAGAGGTGTCCACTTTGAGAGAGGACTGGTGATTCCAAGCGAGGGCGCCACCGAGACTCGTTTACGGATTCAAGCACCGCCGAGGAGCGAGTCGCCATCTGACCACACCTTTGCCGTCTACTCGAGGACCGGCGACGGCTCGTGGACCAAGCACTGCTTCGGCGCCTTCTCGATTGTCAGCGAAGAATCCGGTGCCCAGGGCGGCCAGGAGCTGGAATCGTTGGAGTGGAAGACACACCTGGAAGCGTACGACGCCATGAAGAAGCTGCCATCCACGGACGTGGATGTGACGAAGCTGTACAAGAGCCTCCACAAGGTTGGCATGCAATACGGGCCTACGTTTCAGAACCTCACCTCGCTCGTCTCCTCGCCCGAAAATGGCTGCTGCCATGGCACAGTCTCGATTCCAGACACCAAGAGCATCATGCCCCGGGAGTTCGAGTTCCCGCATATCATCCATCCAGCAACCCTAGACGCAATCTTCCACCTGATTGTTGTCGCCGTGGCCAATGGGGCGTCGTTGACCGAGGCCGCTGTGCCCATGATGCTGGAGAAGCTCTTCATCTCCTTCCAGCTGCCGCAGGGTGCCGGCTCGCTTTTCTCAGGCTTCTCTCAGCGTGTCGAGCGGCGAGACAAACAACTTACGGCTGACTTGGTAGTCTCGGATGCATCCTGGAGCGAGCCCAAGATCATAGTCAAGGGGCTCATCATGAGACAAGTCACTGCCGGGACATCTGACCCCGGAAACGACGGTATTTTGACCAAGACGGCCAGCCAGAACAAGGTCACCAAGATGGTGTGGAAGCGTGATCCTTCCAGTGCGTTGAGGAGGTCAGCAGCAACCCCATCCCACCAGATTCGAATTGCACGGCTGCGAGACTGGCTGGAGCTGGAATGCCACAAATCACACAGTCTCCGGGTCCTCTTGGTCGGAAATACACTCGAGCCGGACGTGCTGCAAGAACTCGATCCGTTCATGACGGGAAAGTCTCCATACCGGGGGCTTGTAACTTTCATCGTCGACAACTCTGAGGACGCACTGCAGCGATGGAAGATGCAGACGACGGGAGCCACCGCAGCCACGCGCTTCGGCTTGGTGGATGCCATGCCAACCACCGACGAAGCTCTCTTTGACCTCATAATTGTCGGTCATGCAGACTCGGCTATCGAAGACTCGGCGGCGGAATCGTCTCGCTGGCACTCACTGGCAAGCCCCAAGGGCCGAATACTTGTCCTGCATAGAAACAGCAGCAAGGGTCACCGAAATGGCCTTAATGGCTGCGGCCCGATGCCTTCGGATGCCGTACCGGGACCGGTGACGCTGAGTCTCCCAGACGGTACCTGGATCGACGTCTACACGCGGCAAGAAGTCGACAGCAAGCGCGCCGGCGACGTCTGCCTCCTCCTGCCGTCGATAGTTAATACCGTTACCGCCTCATTAGAGAGGGCTCTTCGAGACTGTCTGAACAAGAGCGGCGTCACTTCCCGCATAGTCCACCTCGAAGACACCCTTTCTCTCAAGGGTCAGCGCGTCATATCCCTTCTGGGCGATTCGTTCATCACGGACTGGAACAGGACGGAATTCCAGCAGTTCCAGGATCTCGTCAGCTGCGCCGCGCACGTCTTCTGGATAACCACGGGCGCTCACATGGTGACGCCCTCAGAGACTGGCCTGAGGGGTGCTCCCATGCCCGGCCTCTTGCGTGTGTTGCGCAACGAGCTCCCCCAGATCACCCTTGCGCACCTGGATCTGTCGCCGACTTTCGATCCGGCTAAGCCGCTAGCCGGGGAGCTCGTGGTCGATGCTTGGCTGGCCTCGCTCGACGAGTCTGCTACCAACAGAGACCTGGAACTGGCCGAGCTCAACGGGGACATTTTGGTGCCGCGCGTCGTCACCGAGCCCTTGATGGGCACCGAGATTGCCCTGGCCACCTCTTCCGCGCCGCCAATCCCCAAGCTCCTGTCGTCCTCTGGGCCTCTGCGACTTGTTGAGGGTCATGAGGTTGCGTGGGAGAGTGACGACGAGGCTCTCGGTGCTCTAGATCCAGAACATGTCGAGATCAAAGTCGTGGATATATCTGTCGACTTGACCAGCCCCGAGGCTCGTGAGCTTCTGGGAAGTCAAGTGACGGGTCGCGTTGTCCGATGCGGCTCGGATGTCACCGATTTCCAGCAAGGCCATCTCGTTGTCGCTTTAGGAGCCTCTGGCGTCAGAACCCACCTCCGCCGGCATCAATCAATGCTGCTCCGGCTGCCCGAGAGCATTGCCATCGAAGGCGCTGCAACCGCTGTCTGGACCTTCATGACGGCGTGCTACGTGCTGAGGCACGTTACGCATCTCGCCAGCGACCAGAACCTCCTGATCCAATACGGAGCGACAAGCCTCGGCCGAGCTCTGATTCACCTGGCGCTCCAGACCGGCCGTGTCAATATCTTCGTCACCGTGACGAGCCTGGAGCAGAAGGCGCATCTTGTCGAGAGGTTCCGTCTCCCCGACGAGACCGTCGTCGTCGTCAACCGGCACCACGATGGCGACCGTCTTGCGGCTTACTTGATGTCCAAGACCAACCGTCAAGGTCTGGATGTCGTCGTCTGCTCTATGGACATGGCTGGCGATCTGGTCCCCTGTCTATCCGACTTTGCCCGCGTTGCGGTTATGTCGGTCGCTAGTCAAAGCTCCCAAGCACCACCAGCGGCCATCCTACGTGGCAACCTGACGGTCTCGACGATTGATCCTGTCCGTATCCTCCGAGAAACCCCGCGATTGGTTTCCAAGCTGCTTCGCGAGGTCTCCGAACTCGTCCAGGATGATGGCCGTGGACTGATGTCAAGAACCACCTTCCCGATCGCTGACCTCCCAGACGCCTTGGAATGGATGCAAAAACCCGAGCATGGCGGTATAGTCTCACTTCATATCCCGTCCTCGGATAGAGTGAGCCACGTGCCCGTCATCCCGGCTCCGCCACCGAAGTTGGAGCTCGATCCTGACGCCTCGTATGTGCTTGCCGGCGGACTCGGATCTCTCGGATTGAGGATCGCCGACGTCATGGCCCGGGGCGGCGCGACTCACCTCGTCTTCCTCTCCCGCTCAGGCGGCGCGCGATGGACAGAACGGCTCCGGGAGCTGAACAGACGGGGATGTGCCACCGTCGTGCTAAGGTGCGACGTGTCCTCGCTCACCGACGTTCGCAATGCCGTGTCCAAGGTGGCCGAGGTCGGCCGGCCGATCAAGGGCGTCATCCAGTGTGCCATGGTTCTTCAGGTAAGTGTGAAGCCTCCCGTCTGGAGAAGACCCAACTGATTCTGACGGGAAACTCTTGCACGAACAGGACAGTCTGTTTGAGACGATGACGCTGGACCACTGGTACACGGCATTCAAGCCCAAGGTCGTCGGAAGCTGGAATCTGCACGAGTCTCTGCCCCGAACCATGGACTTTTTCGTCATGCTCTCGTCCGTCGTCTCCGTCATCGGCAACGTATCGCAGGCCAACTACGCCGCTGGCAACGCCTACATGGACGCCCTCGCACATTACCGCCGCTCTCTAGGTCTTGCGGCCGTCTCTATCAACGCCGGCCTCGTAGCCGACTCGGACCACACCATCGACGGGACGGCCATGGACGACTATCTGGATCGCTTCCAGCACATGGCGAGCGTCAGCACGACGCTGCCAGAGCTGGACATTGCCGTCATTGCCGCCATGAGGGGCGCCACGGCCGATGGGGCCGCCCTCGAGCCACAGTTCGTCTTCTGCATGTCTGATTCCCTGCATCCGGACGGCGTGGACCACTGGGCGCGAGATGCCAAATTCTCTCATCGCACTGCCAGCGACGAGGCGGCCGGAGCCGACGACTCTTCGGGTCCAAGCATTGGCCAGGCACTTGGTGCGACAACATCGAGGCAGGATGCCGTGCTGGTCGTCCAGGACGCGCTCAAGAAGCTGCTTGCGCCTGGGCTCGGCATTCAACCGGCCGACATCGACGTGGACCGTCCATTGTATCACGCAGGAGGTAGGAGACTCCCTGTTCTTGCTGACCCTGTCACTTCCCGTTTCAAGAATTTGGTTCATGTCTGTCTGAGTTGGCGACGACGTGTCGGCTAACGCAATTGCCCACCTCGCAGTCGACTCGTTCAAAGCGGTTGAGATCCGCAACCAGGTCTTTCGGGAGCTCAAGAGCGACATCTCGGTCTTTGAGATCCTCAGCCCGAGCTCGCTAGCCCAGCTGTCGGGCGTCGTAGTGTCGCGAAGCCAGCTGGTTCCGCAGCAGGTTCGGGAAGCAAAGGACGAGCCGTAGATATTGCAGGGAACGACTTTGACAGGCTGTTAAGGAGTCAAGGCGGATTTTAAGCTAAAGTGATAGTAAGATAGATAGACCTAAAGATGTGGAACGCAGTGTCTAAGCAAGCTTGGCGGACGCGACTCGGGTGTGCCGTGTGTCAGAGCCAGTTGCAAAGTCAGCAGGCGACATAGACGATGACCGATCGTCGCAGGCGGTGGGTGCTTTGGCGTCGAGACGAGCGGCCACTCGTGCTGTCGGTAAATCCGTCTCATGTACTAGAAATACAGGTCGATTCCCCAATATTTAGTCTGGGCATGGACTTGCTCCTGGGCCATCTCCTCGGCTGGTTCGGTGACGTTCTTGGCCACTATCGTGGTTTTCACTCAGCACGGGATAGGCTTCAGTGACGTAGTCGGATTTTAAGCCCGCGCAAAAATCCTTGGTCATGTGTGACCAACCTCTGGTGGGCGACACTTCAAGATGTGCCACGTCCAAGTTAATGCGGCGAGAATCCACCTTCCTACCGAGGTATCTGTTGAGGTC
The DNA here is from genome assembly GCA_027405785.1 of Ophiocordyceps robertsii. Lineage (NCBI taxonomy): Eukaryota > Fungi > Ascomycota > Sordariomycetes > Hypocreales > Ophiocordycipitaceae > Ophiocordyceps > Ophiocordyceps robertsii. The sequence continues at coordinate 63,882 of JAPEBW010000201.1, forward strand.
CTACGCCCGAGGGTGCGCGAAAAGAGTTGTGCTATGATGAAAAGTGTTGAAAAACCAGTCACCTCTGCCAAAAGTGGAGGCACCTCCGTTAGAGATGACTGGTATTCTGGTATATTTTCCACAAAAAGCTAGCAAGAGGGCGGCGATGACCCCACCTGTGATGACCTCGTTGAGGCGAACTTTAGTGCGCCTTTGGCACTGTTTCGGCACTGTACGGATTCCAACTATAAAGAATCTCCTAAGCGCCCGCGAGTTATCTTCCCTTCCATTTGACTTGCATCTTCCACCTCACCTTTCGCAAATCCCCATCCCCTCCTTTTTTTTTCATCATGGGCACCGTCGACCCTCGTCTCACAGACGACGAGCTCATCGCGAGCTTCACGCCGAAGCAGATGGAATTCTACCAATGGTACACCGTGGCACGAGAGGAGATCTGTTCCTCGGGCGATGACCGTGACCGTTGGACCCGCTTGCGACAGCATTTTCCCGGGGACGAAGAGTTCATGGAATTCTTGGAGTGGCAGTCGCTCTGGTATGGTCGGCATCTGAGGCGCATGAGATATCAGATGCCTGTCAACGAGTACATCGACCTCGTTCAGCAAACCCAATTCGACAAGCCTGACTCGACCGGCAAGTTTCTCTGGAACATGGAGATGGGGAACATGCCTTTCATCTACCTTGGTCCGAGTGACTTTGGTGGCAAATCCATCGGCTACGGCATCAATCCTGGGGCCTACTATCTCTGGCCGAACCTCGATGCGAAGCCAGATGAACCAGGTCTCTTGGATCGAAGCGTGCTTGGCATCAATCTCAACGTCCCGATTCATGTTGAATCTATTAGCGCCCATCCTGCGGACCGACGCCGCCAGCAGCGCAGCTCTGGCGAGGACTCCATCGAAAGCGCCGAGTCTGACGACATCAACCACGCACATGGCTTCACCTTTGTGCAGATCGGGGCTCTCTGCATCTTTGACGGCAACTGGGAATGGGTGAAGAACTTGAGCAACGATGAAATTATTGACAATTCCTGGGACGAGACGGGCTTTGGCGTCGTCGTCGAGCTAAGCCCCGACGCCAAGCTCGGCGCCGTTTGGGTCATTTACAACTTCCACAGGGATTGTCCCGACTTTGCATCAGAGGAGCGACAGCACATGCCAGTCTACGAGAGCAATGGCGCGTATCTGCCGCACATTGGAAGGTTGCACGAAGGTTCGACGGAGCGCTTCACCGTGGCCAAGATAGCCGGCAGCCTTGAAGAGCTCAGGAAGCCCCGTAAACATTTCGGGTTCGACATCAAGGCTGGATATGAGTGCCAACTTGTCCGGGCCAAGCTGCTTGGCGCCAGGATATCGACAATTGAATCCATAGGGGAGCCCCTCTGAGTCTGGTCGGCCCCCTGCATTGTTGTGCCACACATGATGGTTCAAGGCAGTATGAGTGAATGTTGCAAGGCTCAATGCAGTACAGAGTACAGAGTACGTACCTACTTATTCACTCCCAGCAGTTGGACCCCTGTATTTTTACGTCATTGACTGTGAATTAGCATGCTGCACCTTCTCGCTTGACCGTCCTTGGTGGACCATGATTCACCTCACCTCGACCGGAACTTGGCAGCTGGTGGCAGCTGCCACGGGGTGTGGTGATCCACCCTCTTTGTCAGCCGCACAAACACACATATTTAGGGGCCACTTGTCGCGAGGGATCTCTCCCTCCTACCTACCTTTCGCACACTCAACCTCTCCAGTCTCTCGTGCCACAACAGACAACTACCGCCAGGTGTTTGGTGGCCAGTCCGCAACTGCTTCTCGTTCTGGCACCCACATCTTCATATCCTCTCACTTTTCTACTTACCTCGTGAACACGAGGGAAGCTCTCAAACCCACCTCTCAGGATGCACAACGATTTCTCGCGCTGTTGCCTCCTCCACCGCACCCGACCTTGAACTTGTCCAAAAAGAAGGAAGCCGCTCAATGGATGGCCCGGGCCATCGGCACAATGTTTCATGGAACCGCCGCGATGACTTGTCCGTCATGATGGAGTCCGAATATTGGATGAAGAAGCGCTTACCACACACCGGCTTCACGGGCGCCGACCTCGCGCCAGTCATTTGATGGTACTGCGCAGTCTTTGACCTGGGTGCGAACCAGGAGAGCCTGAAGGGCTGGCCAGCGCTGTGGGCCCAGAGACGATCAAAGCGGGACGATTTGTCCGTTGAAAGCGCACACGCTGCCTGGCTCGACACTCTCAGGAAAATGGAGGCTGCCGAGACTCGAAATAGTGCAACGAAGGGTCCCAACCTGCGACATGCGGAATCACAGTGGGCAAGCGTATAGCACAAGCATGCGGGATGGGAGCCTTCAGCCCATCCCTTGTTGCCATGCTTGCCAGGCAACAATGGCGTATAAGGAGTTGTGCCTCGGCCAGTGGGCGGCAGATGGAAGCTTGGAAGAGTTCAAGCAGGCGGAGACTCTCGCCAACTTCAACATGGAGGGACGGAAGGCTTACCCGTGCTCTTGCGCTGAAGTTGCGTGCAGCCGCCATTGTCTCTGACGCAGCTCTTTGCCGTGTGGACCTCCCGCTCGTGTTCAACGCCCTTGAGCATCCGTGGAGGCAAGAGAATTGGCATTGTCGGAAGACGGCCAGACCAGGAGGGTTGGAACTGTGTCGGGTGGATCAAGGAAGCCTTGCAAGCCGCCATTGCCGACGGGAGAGCCTTGGGGACGTGCGCCCGCGATTGGGAGTTGTTGAACCAGTCACCCCTGCCAAAAGTGGAGGCACCTCCGTTAGGAGATGACTGGTATTGTGGTATCTCTTTTACAGGAGTCTACTCTGTACGCGATACGGCTATGTGATATGTCGAGGCCAAGAAGGTTGCCCATCGTTTTGATGGGACTGTCCCGTACGATCCAACCAAGGCGGCGACATGGAATATGCGTGAGAGGATTGAGCTGGCACCATGAACGGGGCGCCAAGGCAATGTGTAATTGGTTATCAACATGAACGCTGGTGTCTAGATATGACGGTGTATCTAAAAGTCACCAAAGTGCTTGCGACGGATGCCGTCCATTCGCAGCTCATGCGGCCTCGGTGGCAGGAAGTGATGCACCTCTTGGGCCCAAAAGGTGTTTTGAGGGTTGGCATTTTTGGCACACGTGTACTCCCAGTACGGCGGAAACCACCCGGCAGTCTCCCAGTCGACGATGGCCGTGACCTCGTCCCCTCGAACCATGATGTTGAAGCTGCTTAGGTCGCCGTGCGTGAGGACCAGGTCGTTGCCCATCCCTCTGTAGAAGCGAAATAGCTCCGACACGTCGGCAGGGAGATTTTCGTACTCGACGTCTAAATCTGCGCCGATTGCGAGTGCCTCGTGGAACCCACGCGTCGTTGCGTACGGACCCCAGAGCATCTTGGAGGGCAGACGACAGTCATAGAAGGCGCCACCGACGACGTTGGAAACGCCAACTCCAGCGGGTTGGGGGACTGAACGCAGCTCGGTAAGCATCTGACGGAGCTGCTCGAGGATCCTGGTCTTGGAGTGGTGAGAGCGGCCCAGCCACCCGTGCCACAACGCGTGTCCCTTGATCCTGCTCATGACAATGTACGTCTCGCCCCGGTGGACAAAGGCGCAGTGCACCTTTGGGACAGGGACGGGAAGTATGCCGCGCGACAAATCGCATAGCGTGTGCTTCGGCCAAGTGCTCAAATGGCTTGACTTTGATGCAGACATTGAATATGGTCAGGAGGCCGGGTGAGCGCTTCCATAGTCGCCTAAGGTATCTATGGTTTCTCGCCTTGACCAAGGCAATCGTCGTCCATCGGGCTACGAGGCCAGCCTCGAATGGGTCCATCAATAGGTAGGTGCGCGTGTGGGTGGGTGGGTGTGTGCGTGTGTAATGCGATGGGTGGCGACCCAAAGACATGTGTCAGAACGTGTGTCCCGCGACCTGCCTAATGAAGATGATCAAGTGGATGTTGGCTGTAGAGCTGTTGCATTGATCCATGTGTGTGTTCTGTGACCCCTTGCCCTATTAAAACATATATTCTATAATTTACTTAATAAAAACAATTATAATAATAAAATAAATATTAGCTATAAAGCTATTATATAAGTATATTAATAGTTATATATATAACTTTTAGCTATAAAAGCTTTTTAAATAATAAAAAGTTTAACTTAGTTTATATATTAAAGGCTAATATATACTTAGCTTAATAGTATATAGCCTATAAATACCTATTTATTTAAAGCTAGAAAAAGAAAAAAAACTTTATTTATATTATATAGCTTTTTATTTACTAGTATTACTTATTTAAGTCATACTTTAGTTAAATTTAAGCTTAAGTCTTAAATATAAAAAAGGCCTGTTTAGGGCATTTAATAAGAGAGCAATTTATATAAAGAAAATTAGTTCGTAGATAAAAGGTAGGAATAAGTAACTAAGTAGTAAAGCTCTTATTCTATTTTTTAGTAGCTATCTATTAGCCTATATATAATAAGGAGTGATTGAAAATAAGTAAGAAAATAATAAATAGTTTAATAAATAATAACGAATAATAAATAGTCTTTATTAAAGATAAGGTCTATAAAAGGTCTATATAAGGTCCGTATACTAAAAAGTAAAATAGCCTTTAGTCTATATATAGCTAAAAATTTAAAGAAGCTTTAAGGAGGCTAAAACTAAAAGAAGTATAAGAGAGTGATTTTACTACTTTAATAAATCAGCTATTTAATCCTTACTTAATTAGCTAAGCATAGGGGGGTGTATAATTATATAAAAACCCGCATTAAATAGCCTATCTTCGGCTCGTTATTTTCTAGGTCCTTACGTCCTTATACGATATCTATAACGTTATATATAGAACTAAGGAGGTTAAGGTAGCTAAATAAAACAAGGATCCGCCTAGACCTAAACTAACCTTAACTAACTTTAAACATAAATTGCCGCATAAGGAAAGGACATCTAGCTACGGGGTAGAATACTTTAAAATCAATAATCCTTAGGCTTTTAGACCGCCTAAAGGCCGGTCCGAATATGTTACTCCGTTCCCTTACATTTATCTATAAAAGGTAAATCTCCCGCTACTAGATAGCTAAAGATTCTATAAGTACTTACGCACTTAATTCTTTATTAATAAATTCTAGCTAAATCCTGCCTTATATAATATCGACTCCTCTTCTACGTAATACTACGTGATTTCTTAATTTTCCTATAATTTCGCTACTGCTCTAACCTTTAATAGGTTATAAGCCCGGCTTAGCTTATTACGCCGGGAAATCAATTTCTCCTTTAACTAACTTTAAAAAGTTCCGAGAAAAATACGACCCCTTTCCTTAATTACTTATTTAACCTTCCTTAAAATTTAACGCTAATTAAACGACTAAATCTCTTAGAATTTGTACTTAAAGGTATCTTAACCTTAATTACCTTATTTAATCTCTTTCCTTTTTTAGAAATCCCGCTATCTATATAAAATTCTTTTAAAATTCCCTCTTCTTTACTAAGACCCCTTCTATCTTTAGGAGTTTGCTTAGAATTTCCTTTACTAATCCCTACCGACTTCTTTTATCTTTCGACCCTTTTTAAGTTAGAAATTAACTTTTCTTTACTTACTTATTTTATCTTACTAAAGATATATAAAATAGTAAGCTAAAAGGAATATAAGTTTTTTAAGTTAAAGGGTAATTTTAATTATACGTTATAGACTACTAAAATACGAGCAATTCTTATTAAAAAAAAAACTTATAGCTGCTTTAAAGTAAGTAAATTATATAAAGATAGAAGAGGCTCTTACCTTAATTTTCCTATGCTTAGAAGACGGTCCCTTAATATAGATTAAGCACGTAACTACTACTAAAGATGCTTAGGAAGAGCTATAAAAGCTATATAATCCCTCGAATTTCTCGTCGAATTATTTACTTATAAAATAGCTTTTTAACTTAAGTCCTTTTAACTTATAGTTAAAGAAATACCTTTATAAGGTAAAAGAGGTCTATAAGGAATTAAAATCTTAAGAAATAGATATTCCGGAAGTGGTTTTTATAGCATGGATTTTAAATTCCCTTAGCAAGGAATTTAAAAGCTATATAACTAATATTACGTAGAGCCTTAAGCATAATTCTATAACCTTCTCTCTTAAGACCCTTATAGCTAGTCTTTTAAACGAAGCTAGAAGGGTAGAGGATATAAAGGACTTTTCGGAGAAAGCTTTCTTATTACGAAAGAAGCCTTAAAAGAAGCAGGGGAATTCCTCGAATTCTTACTATAAAGAATGCAAAAAACCAGGCCACTTAGTAGCTAATTGCTTCCGGCTTTACCTTAAAAAAGCCCCTTTTAATTAGGTGCCTGTTACGGAACGTAAGATATAAGCGCTCCGGCTACTTGTATGTCGGTATGTGAGATGCAAGCATATAGACGATAATTAGCGTCCCGACCCCTAACTAAGGCCGGGGCGAGACCTTTAAGCAGTGCGGTATTATTATACTGTTTCTCCGTAGCAGTGCTTAAAGGAAAGAAAATAGACGATTTAAATAGGGTAACTAAGAAGAAACCTACCTTAAAAAAGCCTTTATCTTCTTCTTCTTCTTTTAAAAAGGAAAAATTAAAGAAAAAAGTAGAAGAAGTAAAATTAAGTAAAGAGGGAGATAAGGTTCTAGATTTAACCGAAATAGACCTTAATATAAATCTTATCGACCTTTCTCGGTTATCCTCTCCTTTCTCTTAAGTCCTTACCCCCGGGGTAGCCTTAAATAACCCTTTAGAAGTAAGTTTAACCTCTATAGATTCCCTTAAAGTAGTAACTAAAAATACTCTCCTAGGACCTTTAAAAGCCTTACTCCCTCGGATCCGAGAATTAGTATTAAAGGTAAAGGAAGGAGGATTTCCTAGATTTAGTAATAAAAGGACTCTTAATTTTATATACGATATTAGTGCTACTAAGCATATTATAATAAATAAGAACTACCTTATTAACTATAAAGAGATTAAAACAAAAGTCTGCTAGGGAAAAGCTTTCTTTAAATTAGTAAAAAGAAAGGGGGATTTAGTATTTAAATTCCTATACTCTAAAGTAAGATATATACTTAGAGATTGTTTTTATATACCTAAAATTAGAGTTAATATAATTAGTTAGTTATATTTTAAGAATACCTATGCCTTTATAGGCAAGGATAAGGTCCCTCTTTTAAATAATAAGGCGTAGATTCTTACTAAAGGATATCTTAGAAATAAACTTTATTATATTCCTTTAAAACCTTTACTAAAAAAGGATTCCCCCCTTATTACCTCTTTAAAGGCAAAGGATATAGATTTTTATACTTAGCATTAACGCCTTAGGCATATAAATTATAAGGCTATCTTAAAAGTATTAAAAAGGTATAATAAAGATATAAAGATGCCTTTAAAAGAAGAGAATAAAATAAAACACTGCGAGATTTGCATAAAAGCAAAGGCTACGAATAAGGTAAATAAAAAACCTTTAAATAAGACCTATTCCTACCTTAAAAAAATAGTATTAGATATTTAGGGGCCTATTAAAACGCCTACTTATAATAAATATCACTATTATATCTCTTTCTTAAATATAGGAACCCGATTTCTAGACCTATACCTTCTTTAAAGTAAGAGGGAAGCTATAAAAAGGTTCTTAGAATATAAAAATAGGGTTAAAAATAACCTAGATAAAACTAGGATTAGAGAGGTATTTTTAGATAATGCAAAGAAATTTATATATAAGATAAAAATACACTATAAAAGAAACGGTATCTTATTTAATTCTAGCCCTCCTAGAACGCCGGAATCTAACGGCAGAATAAAGAGGATAAATCGCACTATATTAGAAAAAGTCCGTTCTTTTTTATATATAGTAAGACTGCCTAAATATCTAATAAGTAAGGCTGTTTTAATAGCTACGTACTTATATAATAAATCTCTATATTTAGCAATAGGTTTTAAAAGCCCTATAAAAAAGAGGGATAATATAATAATACTTTTTAAGACCTTAAATAAAATAAAGACCTTTAGAAGCCTTGTTTATTATAAAAATAAGGACCTTAAAGATAAGCTCGAGGCTAGAGCCTTTAAGGGAGTTATTATAGGCTATAGTAAAAACGCCTATAAAGTCTAGGATTTTCCTAAGAGAAAATTAATAGTCTTTAGAGATATTACTATACTAAAAAATAGGTTTATAGATAACCCTTCTAGCCCTATTAAAGACTTCGATTTTAATATAATTCTAGAGAATAAAGATAGGCTAAAAGCCTATAGCCCTATAAAGGAACACCCTTTAAAGGAAATTACTAAAGAAATTCCCTTAACCTTTATAAAAGAAGGTTCTTAAAATAAAGATTTAGATAAAGATCCTAGCCCTATTAGTCGTATAGTAGTGGAAATACCTAAGAAGCTTAACGGGTCTTATACTAACTATATAGATTACCTTAATATTTACTTGCTTTTAAATAGCGATTATAAAGAATCTATTCTAGCTATAATAAAATAGGATAAGGATTAAGGTTTGCTAAATTCCTATAAATAGGCAATATATAGCCTTAATTTAGCTAGCTGGAAAAATGCTATACTAAGGGAAATAAACTAACTAATTAAATATAATACTTAGGAATTCGCCTATCTCCTTAGCGATAAGGAGGCTTTAGGTGGCCGTTAGGTCTATACTATTAAGAAGGATAGTTAAAATCAAATTATTAAATATAAAGCCCGTTTCGTAATTTAGGGATTTAAGCAAATATATAGCTTAGATTACTTAAAGACCTTCTTAACTACGGCTAGACCCGAATCTTTATTAAAATTCATCTTATTTTAGCAGTTTTAAATAATTATTAAGCTATGCAAATAGATATAACAAATGCCTTCGTTTACGCTAATATAGATTCGGAAGTATATATTAATCTTCCTCTAAGCTATAAACAATATGTTACGGAATCTAGACGGCCACGCCCGGACTCCTTACTCTACTCCTAAGGAAGCCCTACGGAACCCCGCGACGAGAACGCCCGGAGCACGCACCACGAAGGCTCGCCCGAGGAGATACGACGAACATTACCGGTCGGACCCCGCTAGGGTTTCCGGGACATAACTATAGATAGTTAAGAGCCTACCCGACTATAGTTTACGATATATCTAACTATAGGAGATACCGTGGAAACTATTAAGCGGATTCCGCCGGTATCTTTAGGGGATTTCTAAGGATTTCCGCGGGATATCCTAACTATAGTTCGACCCGTTTTTAACTATAGAAGCACCCCGGAAAACACGGGATAAACCTTACCGCAATTTCTAAGGGATATCTAGGGATATTTAGGGGATTTCCCTAACTATAGTCTATAGTGTTTCTAACTAGGCTTATACTTAGTTATTAAGCGATTCCACGAGGATATCTATAGTTTACTCTACATACTATAAATAGTATAGTTAAAGATCCTTAGAATTAGCCTAAAGAACTAAGTATAAAGTAGCTAGCTATGCCTTTAAGAAATAGATAAGCCTTTTACTATTTCTAAACCCCTATATACGTTTACGTGCGGTAATTAGTCTATTATACCGGCCCGACCGGCGGTAATTAGTCCGCAGTACCGGCCCCGACCGGTAGTAATTAGTCCGCAGTACCGGCTCCGACTAGCGGTAATTAGTCCGCGCCCTATCCCCCTATCCTTACGCCGTAAGGCATAGTAAATAGTAGCAATTCCTACCTATTTAGACGGAAATCCCCTAGATATCCGCTAAGCTAGGAGCGACTATATCGCACGATTAAGTACTTATCTTATAGGAAGTTAGATACCGAACGATATTTTCTTCGGTAAGAAGCTCCTATTAGCCTTTAAGTCTAACCTTAATAATAAGCACCTTTTCCTTAACGCGCTCGTAATAGAACTCCGAGACGAGCAGGCCGCAAAAGCGGAAGAGGCCGCGGCCTACCGGGTATACCGGTTTAATAATCTCCCCTACCCCTTTTTAAGGTACTACACCGCGATAGCCTACGGAGCTAGACGGGACGTAGAACGAGTCCCGCTTAACTAAGCTAAGACCACCACCCTCTAAAAGGCAATCCGCTTCTAAAATACTAACGAAAGATAGACTATAGAACGATAAAATCTATACGATTAAGTAAACTAAATTCGGTATTACCTAGACGGATTGATTATCCTCTAAATAGAAGAAGTAAGGACGAGCCGACCCTAAAACTATCCGGCTCCCCGCTTACTAAATACCCTCCGGATCGAGCCTATAATAAAGTTACTCTTTCCCCGGGACGATAAGCTTAGCGGATATTTCCACCGCGTACTGCTAATAGAATTTAGCCTAAGGGCCTTAACCGGAAATCCGCTTTAGAGGATACTTAGTAGTTTTC
>JAPEBW010000202.1:0-74181 GCA_027405785.1 Ophiocordyceps robertsii
AGAATAGTTAAGCTTTTTACTATTTTTAAACCTTTATATACGTTTATATATAGTAATTAGTTTATTATACTAGCCCGACTAGCGGTAATTAGTTTATAGTACTAGCCTTAACTAGCGGTAATTAGTTTATAATACTAGCCTTAATTAGTAGTAATTAGTCCGCGCCTTATCCCTTTAGCTTTATACTATAAGGCGTAGCACTATTTATAGTACGTAGATAAACCGTAGATATCTTAATAAAATCGCTTAATAAACTAAGTATAAGCTTAAGTAAAAACACTATAAACTATAGTTAAGAAAATCCCTTAAATATCCTTAAATATCCTTTAAAAATCGCGGTAAGGTTTATCCTATATCTTTTAAAGTGCTTTTATAATTAAAAATAAGTTAAACTATAATTAGGATATCCTACGGAAATCCTTAAAAATCCCTTAAAGATACTAATAGAATCTACTTAATAGTTTTTATAGTATTTCTTATAATTAAAGATATCGTAAACTATAGTTAAGTAAGCTCTTAACTTTTTATAGTATTATCTTAAAGACCTTAGCGGGGTTTAATTAATAATATTTATTATATATTTTTAAGCGAGCTTTTATAGTACGTGCTTTAAGCATTCTTATCGCGGGGTTCCGTAAAGCTTTTTTAAGAGTAAAGTAAAGAGTCTAAGTATAGCTATTTAAATTCTATAATAACTCCTTAAAGTAAAAAAGAAAAGCTAATATCTTTATTAGTTTAAAGTAAGAATAAAGTAAAGGGGGTATTAAGTAATAGCTTTATAGTAGCGTCTTTATACTATATTAATAGTGCGCTATTCTTATCTTTTTAATAGTTTTTTCGGCTTATTTAGCTAATAGTAGCCGGGTAGCTTAAGATAGTTAGTAAGTAGCTTTATCGTAAATCCTTTCTTTATATTTAGTTATATAGCTTTATCTTTATTAAAGCGATTAGCGCGTTTAGCTAAAACCTATAATAAAGTTTTCTAACTTTTCTTTAAAGCGTATATTTAGGCCTTTATTAAGTAATAAAAAGTCTCCGCACTAAAGAATACTTAAGTTCCTTAACGGGATATATTATAAAAGACTAGCTTTATTTAAGCCTTATTTTATATTATTATTCTACTTACCCTTTTTATACTATTTTTAATCCTCCGCTAAGTCTCCGGTTTTACTTACTAGCTTTATAGGCCGCTTATAAGCAAGATATTATATCTTACTTACTACCGCTATTATAGTTATCCCCCGCTTTTTATCGCTAGGCTTTCCGACTTATTATCCTTTTTATATAGCGCTACTACTTATACCTTTCCGCTAACTAACGCGTATCTAGCTACTAAGAAAGTATTAAAGTAAGGGTAAGCTATCTTATTAATATTAATAAGTATAGTTAGTATTAAGGTATTAAATATCTATATTCCCGCTTAAAAGTAAGTAATAAGGTCCTTAATAGCTTTAGTACTTAACTCCTAACTTTTAAGGTTTTAAATATACTTAATAGTCTTAAAGAACCTTTATATAAAAAGAGCCTTAAAGGCGAGAATATAAAGCGCGTAGTTAGTACGGCTAATAAGGCGGATATTAAAGCTTAAGAACTTTATTACTTAAGTTAAAGTTAAGTTGCGTTTAAACTCTTCGCGGGCCTATAAGTAAAACTTAGCGTAGTTTATAGCTAAGCGGAAACTCTTAATTATTATAATCTTATCGCTAAAGTATAGGCCTACGAAGCTAGGTTTATTAAAAATTATATTAGTTACTACTAGCGGCTTTTATAATATTAAGCAGCGAAATATATCGCGAGGCTAGTTATTACTATCTCTTTTAATTAAGGAAAGATAGTAAATAGACTATAGTAAGGCGTTTTTATGCTTTTATATAGCTAAGCTAAGCGTAGCGGTAAGCGGAAAAAGCGTTTACTAAGTAAGACCGAATAAGTCCTTAAGGCTTATAGCGGCTATAGGCTAAGAACGGGATTTTATAGTAAAAGCTAAACCGTATATAAAGCAAGATAAAGTTTTAGCTATAGTAGCTTAAGACGCCGCTATAAACCTAGCAATAAACTAGTTAAGCTAGGCCTTAAATATATAGTTAAGGATAGCGCGGACGTTATTTTAATCGTTTAGCTAAAGCGGGTTTCCGCTAGCTACGGCGGCTACTATAGATCTTAAGACTATAGTAAGGTTAGTTAACTTTAAAGCATTAAGTATTAGCTAGTTCTTCCGCTAATAAAGATTTCCGGCTATACCTTAAAAAATATATAGGCGGCGGGGGCTTTTAAATAATAAGAGCTAAGCGGAAGGTATAGTTAAGTTACTACGAAACCGGCTATTTAAACCTCGCTATAATATAAGGCTAAGAGGCGAGTTATCCGAGTTAAGTATTTAAAAAGGGTAGTATAGGCCGTTTTTTATAGTGCTATAGTTTAAGTTAAATCTATTAGCTTAAGCGTAGCTACGGAATATAGTATAGGTTTATATAAAAGCTTAAACTTAAAGGTTTTAACTTTTATTAAAGGACTTAAAGCTATAAAGGATAGCTACCTTATTTTTATAAAGCTTAAGAGCTCGCTTATATCCTTTATATTAAAAGTATAAAGGCTTATAAAAAAGCGAGCTAAAAAAGTAGTTATAAAATAGCTAGTCTTAGCTATAAGAGATATTAAACGATAAAAAGACTTAAAATAAGAGTATAAGGATTATAAGCTTTAAGTAGTAAAGGTTATATATATAAGAGTAAGTAAGGTATAGCGGGCTATAGCTAGTAGTAAAGGGAAATATAATTATAAAAAGAAAAAAAGAAGGGAGAGAGGGTAAGTAGCGGAGAGAATTTAAATAAGTATACTATAAAGCTAAAAGGGCCTTATTATTTAAGGTAAATAGCGGTATATTATTATTAAAATAACTAATTACCTTAAGCGTAATAGGTTATAGTTTCTTATAACTTATAGTAGCTTTTAAGTCTTTCGCTTAAGCTTAACCGCTTAGTTTTTTTAGTTAAAAAGTTTCGTATTAAGTTATAAAAGCTACGTATTATACTTTTATTTAAACTACTTTAGTAGCTAACTTTTCTTATGCTTTTTCGAAGGCTTTTACGATTTTTAATAAGAAGACTGCTTTTTTATTTACTTATAAGTTATAGCTACTTAGCTAGCTTTTTAAAGCTATAAAAAACTCTTTCCTTGGCTTTTTACTGCCTTTTTTTATTATATAGCTTTATAAGATTCGTTTTACTTTTTACTTATTTAAGTAAGGTATTCTTTTATCTTAAACTAGTCTTAAGCGTATAGCTAGCTTATCCGCTAAGCGTAATTATACTACTAAAACGATTAAATAAATATTAAAGGACTTTTTTATATTTAGCTAATATATAAGCTATTTTACTTTAGTAGTTACTTAAAATAGCTTAGTATATCTTTTTTAAAGCTTTGCTAGTTTACTATCCGCAATATAATAGCTTTTATTAAGCTATAGCTAAACTTAATCGCTAGGCTTTAATTTTAGCGGGCGGTATTTCTTATTATATCTATCCTTTATAGCGGCTTAAGCGTAGGCAATAGCTAACCTAGCTTCTTTTTATAAGACCTCTTAGTTTTATAAGTATAAGTAGTTATTAAGGAACTAAAGGCTATTCTTTATTATTATCCTTATAATAAGCTTATTAAGGGCCGCGTAAATTATTAAGAAAAAGAAATTATTAAGGCTAAACTAAAAGGCGATTAGCGTATTAGTTTAGTATAGGTTTAGGAAATTAAAGGTAAAGAATTATAGCGCGATTTTTATAGTTTAGTTTTGCCTTTTTAATAAGCTATCGGTTTAAAGGTGCTAAGCGGTAAATATAAAAAGCTTTAATCTAAAGGCTTACTATAAAGTCCGCTAAAAAGCTAAGGTAAACTTTATATTTTAGTTAAAGATTATCCCCTTTAAAATCCCTAAGTTAGCGCGAAGTAGTTTAATATATAACGCTTATACTTAGTCTTTTGCTATAAACTAATTATTACTTAAGATAAGGAGATATATTTTTAAAAATTTATTAATTATAGTTAATAAGGTATTAAAGAAGTTCCTTATAAGGTCTTTTTATAAGGATTATTCGGCTTAACTAATTAAGAGCTTAATAATAAAGTTTATCGCTATTATATAGTATAAAACTAGCAAGCTTTAAATTAAGATAAGCTACTTTAATATCTTACCTTAATTAGTTTAGTTTTAGTAGTAAGCATTATAGCTATTTATAACCTTATCTATATATTTACTAAGCTATAAGATTAAGAAGCTTTTTAATAGATCTTACTATATATAGGTACGGCCGGTATAAAAATATTTAGCGTAAGCGTCTTTAACGATCTCTTTAGTATAAGTCTTAAGGATATATAGTCTCCGGCGTTTATCGTTCTCCGTAAAGTATAGTAACCCTTATAACTAAAAGAATAGGAGTTTAAGGACCCCGTCCTTATTACTAAGCTATACTATGATTTTTACTTACTATATATCCTTTATATATCTATAAATTATTTTTTAGCGGAGCGGTAATTCGATTAATACTTTTATATAAAGGAATACGTAGTTTATTATCTTATCTTCTTAAATATATTTTAATTCTCCTTCTTAGTTTAAGAATACTAGCTTATTATCTTAGTGCGGTAAATATAAAAGCGCGTTTAGTATAATGTTTTTAACGCTTAAGATATAATATACCTTAAGCGGGAATTAGCTTAAGTATTAAGATATAAGGACTAGCTTATTATTAGATTTTATATTAATAAAAAATAAGAATTTTTAGTATACGATTTTATAAGTGCTTACGTAGTTAGTAAAGACGACTACTTATAGCGTTTTTATAAATAGTATTATAATATATAACTTATATATTACTTATATTAAACTAGCTACTTTAAGTTCTATAAGCTAATATTAAGGTTCTCCGCCTTAAAGGGCGCGGCTTAAGTAAATAATAAGCTAAACCTTAGTTTAAGCTAGTAGCGTTTTTTTGTTTATTCTATACATTCTTTTAAGTAAAAAGTTATAGCCGTTACTTTATATTTTTAGGATATATCGATTTAGATAAATAGTTATTAAGCGGGGTCGAAGTAGTAAATTATTTAAAGCTTAGTAAGTTTTTTAGTTAAAATCGCGAAGGCCTTTTTATCTTCCGGAATAGGCTAAAAAACAGCTTTCGCGGCGTATTAAGCCTATTTTTAGCCCCTTAAAAAGACTCCTTCTTCTTATCTTACTTAAAGCAGCTCCGTTTTTCGTTTTTATAAGACGTTAACTTCCTTAGCGAAATATAAGACTATATAGCGTAGCTACTTAGTAAGGCCGATTTATTTTTTAAGCTATTAAAGGTTTTTTAAGAACGCGATATCCTTTAAGGCTTATATACGTTTATCTATATTTATTAAGCTAATAGCGTTTACCTTAAATTTAAGGAGCTATATAAACGGGTATATTAAAAAAGACTTTAGTCCGGATAAGGTAATATTATAGTTATAAAAGGCGCGGAATATAGTCTTTAAATATTAAAGGTATTCTTTAGCTATATCGGAGTAAATAATAATATCGTCGATATAGGCCGCCGTATATTCTTAATATCTATAAAGGACGTTATTAATAAACCTTTAGATATATACTAAGGAGTTCTTAAAGCTTATAAGTATTATTAATAATCTTTTTAGCCCGCGATAGCTTATAACTATAAACCTTTCTTAGTAGTTTTAATAGACTAAAAACTAGTAGAAAAACGATTATACGTTTACCGCACTAATAAACTTCTTTTTATAAAGGCGTTTAATTATATCGCTTTAAAGGGGTATTAAGTAAGCGTTTAAGGTAGTAATAGCGTTAATCCTTTATAAGTTTATAACTACTTATCCTTTTTCTTTTCTATTTACTATCTTTTATATTATAAATACTAGCGCTACGAACGGGGTTAGCCTATAAACTCGTTTTTATCGGCCTTATACGGTTAGCTAACTAAATATTATCTCTACTACTTTCTTATCTTTATTGCTTAATAAGTATAATCTTAATACGACTTATTAGTATTACTATCCTTTTATTAAAGAAATATATAT
The DNA here is from genome assembly GCA_027405785.1 of Ophiocordyceps robertsii. NCBI lineage: Eukaryota > Fungi > Ascomycota > Sordariomycetes > Hypocreales > Ophiocordycipitaceae > Ophiocordyceps > Ophiocordyceps robertsii. Next base: position 6,067 of record JAPEBW010000202.1, read on the forward strand.
ATATTTAAATTCGTTTATATATACTACTCCCTTATTCTTTTAAAAGCGGGGAAACGATTAAAGGATATCTTAAACTTTTAATACGTATTTTAGGTCTTTAGCGTAAATCTAAACGCCCTTATTAGTAATAAGTTTAAGTAAGTCCTTAGTTCGGCTAATTTAAGTTTATAGTTTATAATAAGATCCTTTTATAGGAAGTCCTTAGCGGGGTTTGTTTTATCTAGATTTTTTATAAAGGCTTCCGCTAAAAGAGTAGTCGCGTTAACCTCCTTTTATAGCTAAAACTACTTATCGAGGTCCGTAATTATCCTTACTTTTTAGCCTTAGCGGAGTATTAATAGTTCCTTAAAATAGGTTATCGCTATAAAGCTCTTATAATCTTATATTATTATTTAAGCAAGCTTAAGGTTATCGAGGAAAAATATTATATTATGCCTTAATAGCGGCGCCTAGACCTATATAGGTAGGGCGTAGCTAAAACTAGCTAAAATCGTCGTAATAACTAAGTAGATTACTTATCTATATATCGCTAGTCTTAGCTAAACTATCTTAACTTTAACTTTAATCCCTTTATAGGCCCCGATTTATAAAACCGATATAAAGTTAATAAAGTCCTTTTAGTAAAGAACTAAAAAGTCTTAGCTAAGTAATATATTAGCCGCTAAGCGTTTTACTATTTAAGCGCCGATCCTTACCTTTATAACCGTAAAGCTACTGTCTAGCCTTCTTAGTATATATATAGTAAATTCCGCTTATTTAATAGTAGCTATCCTTCTTACTCCTTAAATAAGAATTCGTTAAGAGGAGTTTATAGTTATATCCTAAAAGGTCTTTATTAAGTCGGCTTAAATAAGGCTTTAGTCTACCTTAGTATTTATATAAGCTTTAATGCTTATCTTAGGCCCTTTTTTTCTATAAACTAGTAAGTATATATAGGTTAATCGTAATAGCCTATTAAGGTTTAATAGCTAAATATTAAAAGAAGCCTTAATTATCTAAACGCTTTATAGCTTTTAAATAACTACTTACTATATTAAGCTATATTTTTATATAGTAACGTCCTAGTTAAAGTTAAGGGGGTGTTTATCTTTAATATATTAATAAAGCTTATTCTTTAAGGGGAATACTTTATTATAAAATCCGTATGCTTTATCGGCCTCTTATACTAAGTTTACTATAGTATAGATTATAGTTTCCTTTAAGCTTTTATCGGTATTTAACTAAGCTCCTTTTATATTATACTCTTTATCCTTTAAATAGTTATTAGTCTTTACTATAGTTCTTTTTTTAATCGCGGGGTATACTTATTTTAGCTTTAGTATTAATAAGCATATAGTTTTAAAAGTCCTTTCTTTCTTAAGCTAAAGGACCTTAACTTTTATTCTTAGCTATTTAAGCGGGTTTCTTCCTTAACTTAGTAAGCGCTATAAAGCTTAAGGTATATCCGCCTTTTCTAAGCGGTTTAAAAACATAACCTTTAGTCTTAATAAGCTTTTAATAGATAGCTAAAGCGTCTTAAACTATCCTCTTAGTATATATAGGGTATAGCTAGTTAGCCCTCGCCTTTTTATAGGTTAAACCTATTTCTTTCGCGCTAATAAGTACTTTTAAGATCCTTAAGTATATTTAACTTATAGCTAAGGAAGAATTTCTTTATATTTATTAATCTATTTATTAATATCCTCGTTTTCTACTAAACGTTATAAGGATTTTATAAGTAGACGTCTAGCTTTTAATAGATTACTATAGTTAGGTAGTTTAGCTAGTAAAGCGCGGCCTTCGCTTTATATTATAAGCGCGATATCTAAAACTTAAAGTTAAATCCTATTACTATATCTTTAATAGTAAAGTGCTTTTTATTAAGTGCTTATATCGCTATATTTAAGCGGATTTTAAACCGTTTTTATAAGGCGGATATCTATTAGCTTAATTTAATACCGGGCTTATAAAGCTTTTCTTATTATAGTTTTAAGAGGTCTTAAAAATACTATTCCGCTATACTTCCTTAAAGGAAGGAGGGCAATTAAATAGCTAATTTATCCGTATAAGCCTTACTTTTATTAGCGTTTTAGCGGATAAAGTTAATAAAACGGTCTACTCCTTAAAACGTATTAGCCTTATTATCTTCTTAAACTTTATTAAAAAATGCTTTTAAAGGTCTTAATAGGTTAAATCTCCTTACGTCCTTAGCTTATAATTAAGGTTTTTCCTTAAGCTTAGTAAGTATATCTTTTTTTCTTAGTACTTAAAAGAGACTAAAGAATTATTCGTTTAAAATTACTACTATTCTTATTAAAGGGCTTAAGGCTATACTTAATCTTAATATCTACGCGCTTAGTATAAATAAGTTTAGCCCGCTAAGGGTATCGCTTACCGCGTCCTTATTGCTTATTATTAAGGTCTTAGTCTTAATACTCTCGCTAAGCGCTTAACCTTCCGTTTTAAACGCGTCTTAAAATCCGGTATGTTATAAAGCCCTTAGTATAAGAGGCTCGTTTTTATTAATTAAAAGTCCCGAAAATGCCTTAATTACCGCGGCTATAGCGGATAAGGCTAAACGGTAATACTAAACTAAGAAACTACTAAGTATTTTTTAAAGCGGATTTCCGGTTAAGGCCTTTAAGTTAAACTTTATTAGTAGTACGTAGTAAAAATATTTACTAAGCTTATCGTCTTAAGAAAAGAGTAACTTTATTATAAGCTTAATCCGGAGGGTATTTAATAAGTAAGGAGCCGGATAGTTTTAAGGTTAGCTTATCCTTACTTTTTTTATTTAAAGGATAATTAATTTATCTAAGTAATACTAAATTTAGTTTACTTAATTATATAAATTTTATTATTTTATAGTTTATCCTTTATTAATATTTTAAAAGTAAATTCCCTTTTAAAAGGTAGTAGTCTTAGCTTAGCTAAGCGGGACTTATTTTATATTCTATTTAGCTTTATAGGCTATCGCGGTATAGTACCTTAAAAAAGGGTAAAGGAGATTATTAAACCGGTATACTTAGTAAGCCGCGGCCTTTTTTACTTTTATAGCCTACTTATCTTAAAGTTCTATTATAAGCGTATTAAGGAAAAGGTGCTTATTATTAAGGTTAGACTTAAAAGCTAATAAGAGCTTCTTACTAAAAAAAATATTATTTAGTATCTAACTTCTTATAAGATAAGTACTTAATCGTGCGATATAATCGCTTTTAGCTTTGCGGATATTTAAGGGATTTCCGTTTAAATAAATAGGAATTGCTACTATTTACTACGCTTTATAGCATAAGGGTAAGGGGATAAAGCGTAGACTAATTACTATTAGTTAAGGCCGGTATTATAGACTAATTACTATTAGTTAAGCCGGTATAATAAACTAATTACTATACGTAAACGTGGATAAGGGTTTAGAAATAATAAAAAGCTTATTTATTCTTAAAGGTATAGCTAGCTACTTTATACTTAGTTCTTTAAGCTAATTTTAAAGATCTTTAACTATACTATTTATAGTATATAAATAAACCGTAGATATCCTTATAAAATCGCTTAATAAACTAAGTATAAGCTTAGTTAAAAACACTATAAACTATAATCGGGGAAATCCCTTAAATATCCTTAGATATCCCTTAAAAATCGCGGTAAGGTTTATCCTATGTTTTCCGGGGTGCTTTTATAGTTAAAAACGGGTTAAACTATAGTTAGGATATCCCGCGGAAATCCTTAAAAATCCCTTAAAAATATTAGCAAAATCCGCTTAATAGTTTTTATAGTATCTCTTATAGTTAAAGATATCGTAAACTATAATTAAGTAGGCTCCTAACCCTCCGTAGTATTATCTTAAAGACCTTAGCAAGGTCCGACTAGTAATATTTATCGTATCTCCTTAAGCGAGCCTTTATAGTGCGTGCTTTAAGCATTTTTATCGCGGGGTTTTATAAGGCTTCCTTAAAAGTAAAGTAAGGAGTCCGGGCGTGGCTGTTTAGATTTTATAATAGTCCGTAGTAAAAATTTCTAAACCGATTTATATTATTTAGTTTTAGTATTTAAATAAGGTATAAGTTTAAAAGTACTAAGTAGTAAAAAATAAAAGCTTTAATCTTAATACTATTTAAAGTAAATATAAAAAGCGGATATAAACTTTAGATTTTAATTAAAATTATTTACTTAACGACTCTTTAGTTATAATTAATAAGCTTATTATAAAGCGTTTATACTTCGTTATTAGCTATAAAATTATTATAGCTAAAAAAGAGAAAGTATAGCTTAAAACAATTATTTTATACTAAAAACAAAGTATTAAAGTATTTTAAGTAGTATTACTTATAATAAACCTTTATATAAAACAAGTAAAAGGCTAATAAAGTAGTTTATAATAATAGTTTAAAAAGAGTATTAAAATAGTAAATTAAAATTTGTTTATATACTAGCTTAAAGTAGTTTACTTAATTAGATTTATAAGTTAAGGATTTAGCTATTAAATTGTTTATTTACGAATAAAGCTAAGTAATAATTAGGCTTATAAATAGTCTTTTTATATATACCGACGCTTAAAGTAAAATTTCCGGAAGTACTTATCTTTAATAATCTGGTTAATATTAAGGTTAAGAAGATATAAGTGGCGGCGCTTATTAGTCTTTTTAAAGTATAATAAACTATTAATAAGGAGAAAAAGTAATTTATTTTATACTTTATTAATACTTCGCTACTTAAAAATAAGGCTTTATTTATTCTTAAAAGCGTATATATCCTTTATTTCTAAGCGAAGTATTAAGATAATTATAGCCTTAATAGTAAAGCAATATTATTTAAGAGAAGCTTTATCTTCTTAAACGTAATTAAGCTTTTAATCTTAAACTAGTATTAGCTCTTTAGTAAGAAGATAGGAGAAAGAGTTTATAAAGATATTTTTAGCCTTAAGAATATAATAAACTTAAAATAAAAACTAACTAAAACATAAAAAAGTAAAGGTTAAGTAGTTATGACTTTTTATACTAATAGTAGAAAAAGACTACTACTAAATAATAATATAAATAGTAGTATAATTAGTAAAGACTAGTACTTTTACTTACTTTATATTAATTAAGTATAGTTAAAGTGCTACGCCTTATAGTATAAAGATAAGGGGATAGGGCGCGGACTAATTACCGCTAGTCGGGGCCGGTACTGCGGACTAATTACCGCCGGTCGGGGCCGGTACTACAGACTAATTACCGCTAGTCGGGGCCGGTACTACGGACTAATTACCGCCGGTCGGGCCGGTATAACGGACTAATTACCGCACGTAAACGTGTATAGGGGTTTAGAAATAGTAAAAAGCTTATCTATTTCTTAAAGGCATAGCTAGCTACTTTATACTTAGTCTTTTAAGCTAATTCTAAGGATCTTTAACTATACTATCTATAGTATATAGAGTAAACCGTGGATATCCTTATAAAATCGCTTAATAAACTAAGTATAAGCCTAGTTAAAAATACTATAGACTATAGTCGGGGAAATCCCTTAAATATCCTTAGATATCCCTTAGAAATCGCGGTAAGGTTTATCCTATATCTTTTAAGGTGCTTCCGTAGTTAGAAACGGGTTAAACTATAGTTAGGATATCCCGCGGAATTCCCTAGAAATCCCCTAAAGATGCCGGCGGAATCCGCCTAATAGTTTCCACGGTGTCTCCTATAGTTAAATATATCGTAAACTATAGTCGGGTAGGCTCTTAACTATCCGTAGTTATATCCCGGAAGCCTTAGCGGGGTCCGACCGGTAATGTTCGTCGTATCTCCTTAGGCGAGCCTTCGTGGTGCGTGCTCCGGGCGTTCCTATTACGGGGTTCTATAGGGCTTCCTTAGGAGCAGAGTAAGGAGTCCGGGCGTGGCCGTTTAGATTCCGTAATATAAAGCTTATAATATACTTATACTAAGTAAGCGGCTTTTAATTATTAAAGCTAATAATATAGTTTCCCGCTTTATAATTAGCGCCTTAAGTATATTATAAAGCGGAGGCTTATTTAAAGTAGCTTTTACTTTAAACTTATTAAAAGTATTTAGCGTAATATAAGATATATTTAGCGTAATATAAGATATATTTAGCGTAATATAAGATATAATAATATTAAACTTAAGCTTTTACTTAACGTTTTACTAAATAAAAATTACTTATATAAGTTATTATAATAATATATAGTATATTTAAAGTAAGTGCTATAATTATTTCTTTAAAGTCTTAAAGCTTTGTTATAGTAAGAGTAAACTTAGTTTTAGCTATAATATATACTTATATTTACCCGCTAAAACGTTACTTATTATCCTATTTAGTTTTAAACTTAGTAGTCCTTTATTTTTAAAATAAGGTAATTTATAAAGTAAAGTATAAGATAAAGTACTAAAGCTATTTAATAAGGCTAATTTATATTTTAATCGCTTAAAATAGTTAAAGAAATAAGATAGCGCAGAGAGTATATCCCTATTTCTTAGTATTAATAACGCTAACGTTATTAACTTAAACCTTAAAAAGCTAAATAAAAGGATATTTTTAAAAGGATTTCCTAGTAAAAAGAAACAAAGTTATACTTAGCAAAAAGCTAAAAGATTATAATTAAGTAAGTAGTATACTTTTTTAGTAGACTTATAGAATATAATAATATCGTTAATATATACTATAGCGTAATTAATATATTTATATAAGAATTAGTCTATAGAACTTATAATATAAGCTAGGTTATTTTAATAATTTATTAAAGCTATTAAAAAGCGCTTAAAGCATTAGTTGGTTTTTATTTTAAATTGATTTTAAAATTTTAAGTTTATAAGGAATTATAAGAAAAAAAGTAAATATTAACTATAAAAATAAGTTTTTTAAAGTTAAGCTTTAAATTTATATAAAACTAAAATAATATAAGGTAAGTATTTTGTATAGTAATATTATTAAGTGCTTAAAGATTAATAACTATATAGCTTTTTTTATTATTATCTTTTCAATTTTTCATAATAAATACTAAGAAGGCAAATTAAGTACCTTTTATAGCTTATATAATCTTATTTTTCTTATAAAACTTATTATATTTTTAGTTTTTAAAGTCTTAGTTTTTAAAATTAAGCGGATATATTTATAATACTAGCTTAGTTTTAAACTATTTATAAATAAAAAGTATTTTTCTATTATAGTTAAAGTTAACCTAAAAAGAACTAGAATCCCTTTTTAATAAAGAAATACTATTAAAGAGCTTATAAATAAAACAGGCGACCTTTAAGTCTATATGAAAAATTCCTACTTTATCCTTAAGCCTAAATTATTTAAGTTATATTCCCTGTTTAATACTTAGCTTTAAGTAAAAATTAAGTTTAAAATCCTATCGTTAAAGCTTGTTAATAACTTAAGCCGGCTTATAAGTATTATTTAGATTTTTTATAGTTACAGTGTTATTAAAATTGTGAATAGCGGCTTAGGGCTTAATATAAATAGGCGCTATTAAGCTAAATCTTTTAAACTAAATTTAGTTATAAAGGTTTACTAAAGTATTAATATCTTAGCTTAAGCAAAGTTATACTAGCTAATTACTAGTTTTTGTTTTTATAAGTAGCTAATTTCTTATAAAATTATTATAAAGAAGCTCTTTTTTTAAGAATAAATATAAGGTTTTATATAAAAAAGATCTTTATTATTATAATAAGAAAACCTATTATTATACTAAGCGGAATAAGCATATTTACTAAGTTATTAATAGTATATTATATATAGGGCCCTTATAAAGTAATATATATATTAACCTTTAGTTTATTATAAGTTTTATTAATAATACTTCTTATTAAGTTTATTATATTAACTTAATATAAAATACTTTTAGTTAACTAAGTAGTATCTTTAATATAAAAAAGGCCTATTCGGGGCATTTACTAAGAGAGCAATTTATATAAAGAGATTTAGCTCGTAAATAAAAAGTAAGAATAGGTAACTAAGTAGTAAAGCTCTTATTCTATTATTTTATTAGCTATCTTATAGCCTATATATAATAAGGAGTAATTAAAAATAAGCAAGGAAATAACAAACAGTCTTATAAATAATAACGAATAACAAATAGTCCTTAGTAAAGAGGAGGTTAATAGAAGGTCTATATAAGGTCTTTATATAAAAAGGAAAAATAGCTTTTAGTCTATACGTAGCTAAATAATAAAGGGAAGCCTTAAGAAGGCTAAAATTAAGGGAAGATTAAAGGAGGCTTATACTACTACTACTACTACTACGACTACTACTACTACTACTACTATTAGTTATAGCGTATTAACTACTATATTAAGGAATAAATATAATATACCCTATTAAGTCGAGCCTTAAAAGAGGAAGACTAAAAATAGTTATTCTAAGTTAAAGTCTATAAAGAATAATTAAAGGTCCGTTATATCGATAAGTCGAAGTCGCTTTTAAAGTTTAAGAAAGCGTTATTTAAAAAGTAATTTAGTTAGACTGTTTATAACTTATTAATTTATTAGGATAAAATCAAGGGTAAATATATGCTTAAGAAATTCCTACCTAGCTTAGTAGTTATAGACTTTAACGTGCTTTAAGGCCGTTTTAATCTTAAGGATTTTTAAGGTAACGAGGCGTATAGTCTGTATATTATAAAACCCTTATCGTTTTTTATGCGATAAGTAGCTAACCTAAATAAGGTAAAGGTATCCTATTAAGCGGATTTACTAAGTTAAAACTAGCTAAAAAAAAAAAAAAAAGGAAAAGAAAAAAGTTAAGGGAAAAAGGAGGAAGCACCTCCTTTTATACCTTTTTAAGGCTACTAAAAGACTTTCTTATTATATACTTTTATAGACTTTTATATACTTTTATATCCTTTTCTATACTTTTATATACTTTTATATACTTTTATATACTTTTATATACTTTTATATACTTTTATATACTAATCTATAACTTGTACCTTATTTTACTTATAAGGTTATTAAGCTACTTCATAGCTTAAAAATAGTTTATGCTATCTTTATTACTAGTTATAAGTAATATACGCTTTATTACTTATAGTTAGCTTATAAAACTAAATATTCTTATCTTAAAAAACTTTTTATAAGATTCTATCCCCTTCTTTAAGGAGGACTTTAACTTTAGCTTTATATAAAGTATTTGTTAATTATACGAGGTATTAGTTGATTTATTTAATATTAATTCTATTACTAGCTAAAGCTAACTTAAGCTGATTATAAACGTATTTAACTTATATTACTTATAGCTAATACTAGCCGTCTTTAACCGTTAAGCTATATCGTCTCTCCTTATAACTACTAGTATTTACTTTAATAGTTATAACTTATAATTCACGGTATTTACTTAATTAATTACTCCTTTCTATTTAGCAGTATTTACTTTACTAAATATTAATACTACTCTTAGTACTTAGGATTATTAATAAAATAAGGTTTCTGTTATATATTCCTTTTATTAAGACTTTTTAAACCTAGAAAAATCAACGTCTTATTTTATAAGGTTTCCTTAAGCCTTAATAAGATTCTTAAAATAATTTAGGAAATCCTCCTTTTTAAAGAGTAAACTTAGGAATTCTTTAAACAAAATCCTAATTATATCCTTTACAAATCTTTCTTAAAAAAAGAGAATCTTATCTTAAAAAAGATATACTTTAAGTTATATAGACTTAACTATAAGGTTTCTTCCTTACTAGATTTCCTTTTACCTTTACTATTAAAAGATAGTAAAGAAATCTTAGCTTAAAGAAGCTAATACTTTTACTTAAGAGTTTTATTTATTTAAATTCTTTTCTTTTCTTAAAACTCTTTTTAAGTGCTTTATAAGTTCCTTTTAATATTATCTAAACTAAAATCATCCTTTTACTTTATTAAATAAAGGTGTTCTTAATTTTCTATCTTCTTAGTAAGTATAGCCTTTACTATATATTTACTTTCTCTAACTTCTTTTAAGTCTAGCTCCTTTATTACCTTTGCTTTTCTAAATGTTAGCTTTTATAAAGATATATAAGAAATAGGATATATAAGTAAACTAGTTAGAAGTTTTAACTTATAGTTAACTTTTCCTATTTTGTCTATAACTAGAAAAGGTCCTATCTTTTTATAATATAAAGACTTATTATGTTTATTAGTCTTAAGATTCCTTATTAAAAGATGTACTTTATTGCCTTTAAATAAAGAAGGTTTTAAAAACTACGTTTTATTATAATAATATAATATTCTTTTAGCAATATCTTTTAATTCTAATTTTATAAATCTATATAAGCTTATTAACTACTTAAAGTTTAATATAGCCTTTTTAGCTATTACTTCTTAAAGTAAAAAAGACTTATAAGCTTTTAATATAAAGCTATAATTCGTAAATACTAAATCATTCTTAATAAGCTTAGAATAAGAGGTATTATACGCTAACTATACTATAAGCAATTTAAAAAGCTTATTATCCTATTAATAATTAATTTAGCTTTTAAGATATTGCTTAAGCGTCTAATTTAATAGTTTTATTATTTCGTTAATAATAAGGTAGAAAGAAGTAGATAATTTATACTTTATACTTAAGGCTTACGTTAAACTTTATTAGAAATTTAAAATAAATTTTCGATCTTTATCCAAAATAATCAAACTTTAAAGTCTTTTATTAGCTATAATATATCTTATAAAAGTATAAGATAACTTTTTTATGTTTATAGCTTTATACATTAAAATAAAATAAACGTACTTCGTAAAACAATTAACTATAACTAAAATAAAGTCGTATTTTATATTAGTCGTAAGATTTATAGACTTTAGTAGTTTTATAATAAACTTTAAGGCTATAACGTCTTAAGGTCTTAAAAGAACTTTTAAAGAAAATTAGTTATTATAAGGTTTATATTATATAGCCTTACTTTACTTTATATATTATATAACTTAATCACTTCTTAGATTTTCTTATAAAGGTTATAAGTATTATAATAGTTTTTAATCTTATTCTAAGTTTTTATAATACCTTAATATTTATATAAAAGGTGCGAATAATAATCTATTATAACTATTTTCTTAGTCTTTAAGGTAAGGAATAGCTTATTTCTATAAAACCCTATTTTTCCCTTTAACTTAGGATTCTTATATCTTTTCTTATCTAACTTCTTATAAAAGTTCTTAAGTAATTTAAAAGTAATAAGATCTCTTTATACGTTAAATAGTATATATAATATCTTTAACTTTAAATTATTATTATTATTTATAAATAATAAGATCTCTTAATAAAGATCTTTTTTATCGTTAAGGTCTAGTTCTTACCTTATTATATTAGCTTAGTTACTCTTAGAACTGTTCTGATAAATAATTTAATAGTTTAATTCTAAAAGAGATTTAGCCTATCGTATTTACTTTATATAAAACTGCTCCGTTATAGCAAAATAACGAAGATTTTTATAGTCTATATAAACCTTACGTTTATATTTATTCCTTAATATATAATATTGAAATTCTTAATAAGTATATATAGTAGCTAAGACTTCTTTATTATAGATAAGGTAATAAATTCATATACTTAATAGATTTTTCGAATAAAATGCTATAAGTTTTAAGATTTTATTTATATCGCGCTAGATAGGTTACGCGCTTAATTTAAAATTAAAAGCATCTGTTTTTAATTTTAACGGCTTTTCTACGTTTTAAGTATTTTATATAAGTTCTTTAATAAGTAATCTTTAATTTTCTTTAAAAGCTTTATCTACTTTTAAGTTCTACTAAAAAGGGTCTGTTTTAGCTTTCTTTAATAGTAATAAAATCAGGATAATTATCTTAGAAAAGTATAATATAAATTTCCTATAATAAATTATATATCTTATAAAGCTTTAGATTTCTTTAATATTTGTAGAAATTAGCTAATCCTTAATTTTAGAAATCTTCTATAGGTCTATCTTAATAGTATAAAAAGTAATTATATACCTTAAAAGTTTTACTTCTTATATATAAAAGCTATATTTCATAAGTAAAATATTTAAGCTAGCTTTTCTTAATGCTTTTAGTACTACATTAACTTCTTTATAGTTGTTAAATAGACAATCCTTTCGAGGAAATATATATATACTAATAAAACAAAGAACCTATTAATTTTATTCTACGTTATCCCTCTTAAAAAAAGGGAACGAACACCCTTATATATATATATATAAATAGCCCCTTACTATATCCCCCTTAACACTTCGTACGTATTATTACTCCTTTATAAGTATTATAAGTCTTAGATATAACACTCCGTATTTACTATTACTCCTTTATAGGTATTATAAGTCTTTAGTATAATATAATACTTTATATGTATTATTACTCTTTTAGTACTCGTACTTTTTCTTTTTATTCTTAAGGAAAGTATTAAAGAGTATTTATTAGTATTTCCTTATACGGTGCGTTTTTAGATAAGTAAAGGGTTCTTTTCTTTACTAATACCTTATGTCTTTATAGTTTGCTTAAGTAAAGGTTTATACTTTATACTTTTATAGTATATTTAAATAAGGGTTTATATCTTGTGCCTTTACTATATACCTAAGTAAGAATCCTTTACTATATACTTTAGTAAGAATTTATCGTTTTGTTCTTTAATATTGTTTCTTATTATATAAAGAAAATTTCTCTTTTAGCGGTATGCTTTTTTTATAGCCTTCTTTTCTTAGCGGTATGCGGTATGCTTTAGTACGGGTATATATTCCTTGCTATAATCCTTCTTTAAGCTTTCTTCTTTCTTTTTTTAGTAGTATTACTTTCTTCGCCGCGCACTTATACTATTATTATTATTATTATATATATACCGCCTTAAGTTATCCTCTGCCCCTTTTTTATGCTCTCAACATCGTATATTTTTATTATTATCGTCGCTATCGTTATTCGCTTATAGGCTTTATTATGGAATTTAAACGGCTACGCTTAAACTCCTTACTTTACTTTTAAGGAGCCTTATAAAACCCCGTAATAAGAACGCTTAAAGCACGCACTATTAAGGCTCGCTAAAAGAGATATAATAAATATTACTTATCGGACCCCGCTAAGGTTTTTAAGATATAACTATAAAGGCTTAAAAGCCTACTTAACTATAATTTAGAATATTTTAAACTATAAGGATTACTATAAAAACTATTAAGCGGATTTTATAAGTATCTTTAAAGGATATTTAAGGATTTTTATAAGATATCTTAATTATAATTTAACTTATTTCTAACTATAAAAGCACCTTTAAAGATATAAAATAAACTTTATCGCGATTTTTAAGGGATATCTAAGGATATTTAAAGGATTTCCTTAATTATAGTTTATAGTATTTTTAACTAAGCTTATATTTAGTTTATTAAGTAATTTTATAAGGATATCTACGGTTTATCTATATACTAACGATAAATAAAAGGATAATATAGTTAAAGATCCTTAAAATTAGCTTAAAAAACGAAGTATAAATTAGCTAGCTATACCTTAAAAAATAGATAAGCTTTTTACTATTTTTAAACCCTTATATATATTTATATATAATAATTAGTTTATTATACTAGCTTAACTAACGGTAATTAGTTTATAATATTAGCCTTAACTAGCAGTAATTAGTTTATAGTACCGGCTTTAACTAGTAGTAATTAATCTATACCTTATCTCTTTATCCTTATACTATTAAGTATAGTAAAGAATAGTAATTTTTATATATCTAAATTAAAATCCCTTAAATAACTGCTAAGCTAAAAGCAACTATATTATATAATTAAGTACTTATCTTATAAAAAGTTAAATACTAAACGATATTTTCTTTAGTAAAAAGCTCTTATTAGCCTTTAAGTTAAACTTTAATAATTAATAACTCTTTCTTAACGCGCTTATAATAAAAGTTTAAGACACGTAAGCTATAAAAGCGGAAAAGGCCGCCGCCTATTAAGCATACCGGTTTAATAATCTCCTTTACCCTTTTTAAAAGTACTATATTGCGATAGCCTATAAAGCTAAATAAGACGTAAAATAAGTCTCGCTTAGCTAAGCTAAGACTACCGCTTTTTAAGAGGCAATCCGGTTTTAAAATACTAATAAAAGATAGACTATAAAACGATAAAACTTATATAATTAAGTAAACTAAATTTAAAATTACTTAAATATATTAATTATCCTTTAAATAAAGAAAATAAAGATAAGCTAACCTTAAAACTATCCGGCTCCTTACTTTCTAAATACCCTTTAAATTAAGGTTATAATAAAGTTAATTTTTTCTTATAATGCTAAGCTTAGTAGATATTTTTACTATATACTATTAATAAAGTTTAGTTTAAAGGCCTTAACTAAAAATCCGCTTTAAAGAATACTTAGTAGTTTCTTAGTTTAGTATTACTATTAAGCTTTATTCGCTATAGCCGCGCTAATTAAGGCATTTTTAAGACTTTTAATTAATAAAAACGAGCCTTTTACGCTAAGGGCCTCGCGGTATCCCGAATTTTAAGATATATATAAGATAAAAGGTCAGGCGCTTAGTAAGAGTATTAAGACTAAGACCTTAATAATAAGCAATAAGGATATAGTAAGCAATACCCTTAGCCGGCTAAACCTATCTATACTTAGCGCGTAGATATTAAGACTAAATATAGCTTTAAGCCCTTAAATAAAAATAATAGTAATATTAAACGAATAATTCCTTAGTCTCTTTTAAGCACTAAGAAAAGAAGACGCGCTTACTAAGCCTTAAGAAAAACCTTAACTATAAGGTAAGGATATAAGGAGATTTAACCTATAAAAACCTTTAAAAGTATCCTTAAATAAAGTTTAAGAAGACGATAAGACTAATATATTTTAAGGAGTAAACCGTTTTATTAACTTTATCCGCTAAAATACTAATTAAGGTAAGGCCTATATAGACGAATTAACTATTTAATTGCCTTCTTTCCTTTAAGGCAGTATAGCGGAATAATATTTTCAGGACCTCTTAAAACTATAATAAAAAGAACTTAGCGAGCTTAGTATTAAACTAAGCTAATAAATCTTTGCCTTATAAAAACAGTTTAAAATATACTTAAATATAGCGATATAAGCACTAAATAAAAACACTTTATTATTTAAGATAAAGTAATAAAATCTAACTTTAAGTCTTAGATATTGCGCTTATAATATAAAGCTAAGGCTACGCTTTATTAGCTAAACTACTTAATTATAGTAATCTATTAAAAGCTAAATATCTATTTATAAGAATCCTTATAACGTTTAGTAAGAAACGAAGATATTAATAAATAAATTAACGAATATAAGGAAATTCTTCCTTAGCTATAAGTTAAATATACTTAAGGATCTTATAAATACTTATTAGCGCGAAAGAAGTAAGTTTAACTTATAAAAAGGCAAGGGCTAACTAGCTATACTTTATACGCACTTAAAGAATAGTTTAAGACGCCTTAACTATTTATTAAGGGCTTGCTAGGGCCGCGGGTTATGTTTTTAAACCGCTTAATAAAGGGAGATATATTATAGGCCTTATAGCGCTCGCTAAGTTAAAGGAGAAATCTATTTCAATAGCTTAAAATATAAGCTAAGGTCTTTTAGCTTAAGAGAAAAAGAACCTTTAAGACTATATACTTATTAACGCTAAAGCTAAAGTAAGTATACTTTATAACGAAGGAAAGAACTATAATAAAGACTAATAGCTATTTAAAGGATAAAGAGTATAATATAAAAAGAGCTTAGTTTAATACTAATAAAAGCTTAAAAGAAACCGTAATCTATACTATAGTAAACTTAGTTTAAGAGGCTAATAAAGTATATAGATTTTATAATAAAGTATTTCCTTTAAAGAATAAGCTTTATTAATATATTAAAGATAAACACCCCCTTAACCTTAATTAAGACGTTATTATATAAAGATATAGCTTAATATAGTAAGTAGTTATTCGGAAGCTATAAAGCGTTTAAAGAGTTAAGGCTTCTCTTAATATTTAGCTATTTAGCTTTAATAAGCCTTTATAATTTACCTACGCACGCTTATTAGTTTATAAAAAAGAAAGGCTTAGGATAAGTATTAAAGCCTATATAAATACTAAGGTAGACTAAAGCTTTATTTAAACCGACTTAATAAAGACTTTTTAAGATATAACTATAAACTCTTCTTAACGAATTCCTATTTAAGGAGTAAGAAGGATAGCTACTATTAAAAAAGTAGAATTTACTATATATATACTAAGAAAGCTAGATAGTAGCCTCGCGGTTATAATAATAAGGATCGGCGCCTAAATAGTAAAACGCTTAGCGGCTAATATATTACTTAGCTAAGACTTTTTAATTCCTTATTAAGGGGACCTTATTAACTTTATATTAGTTTTATAGATCGGGGCCTATAAAAGGATCGAAGCCGAAGTTAAGATAGTTTAGCTAAGACTAGTAATATATAAATAAGTTATTTACTTAATTACTATAACGATTCTAGCTAGTCTTAGCTACGCGTTACTTATATAAGTCCGGGCGCCGCTATTAAAGCATAATATAATATTTATTTCTTAATAACCTTAAGATTAAGTAAACGATAATATAGGATTATAAGAGCTTTATAGCGATAAACTATTTTAAGGAACTATTAATACTCCGCTAAAGCTAAAAGGTAAGGATAATTATAGACCTTAATAAGCAGTTCCGGCTATATAAGGAGGTTAACGCTACTACTCTCTTAGCGGAAGTCCTTATAGAAAATCCGGATAGGATAAACCCCGCTAAAGACTTCTTATAAAAAGATGTTATAGTAAACTATAAGCTTAGAATCGGCCGAACTAAAGACCTAGCTAAACTTATAATTAATAAAGCTATCCGGATCTATGCTAAAGACTTAAAATATATATTAAAAGTTTAAGATATCCTTTAATTTTTTCCCTGCTTTTAAAGGGATAAAAGAGTAGTATATATAGATAAATTTAAATATATACGTATTTCTTTAATAAAAGGATAGCAATACTAATTAGTTATATTAAGATTATACCTATTAAGCAATAAGAATAAGAAGGTAGTTAATATAATATTTAGCTAGCTAACTATATAAGGCCGATTAAATTAAGTTTATAGGCTAACTTTATTCGTAGTGCCGTTATTCGTAGTATAAAAGATAGTAAACAGAAAAGAAAAAGAATAAGTAATTATAAACTTATAAAGGATTAACGCTATAATTACTTTAAACGCTTACTTAATGCCTTTTTAAAGCGATATAATTAAATGCCTTAAAAGAAAAAAGTTTATAAATATAGTAAACGTATAATCGTTTTTTTATTAGTTCTTAGTTTACTAAAACTACTAAAAAGGTTTATAGTTATAAGCTATCGCGGGCTAAAAAGATTATTAATAATACTTATAGGCTTTAAGAACTCCTTAGTATATGTTTAAAGGTTTATCGATAATATCTTCTATAAATATTAAGAATACGCGGTGGCTTATATTAACGAAATTACTATTTACTTTAATACGGCCGAAAAACACCTTTTATACTTAAAGGCCGTATTCCGCGCTTTTTACGATTATAATATTACCTTATTTAAACTAAAGTCCTCCTTAGCATACTTATCTATATAGCTCCTTAAATTTAAGGTAAACGCTATCGGCTTAATAAATATTAATAAACGCGTATAAGCTTTAAATAATATCGCGTTTTTAAAGAAATTTTAATAGCTTAAGAAATAAATCGGCCTTACTAAGTAACTATACTATATAGTCCCGTATTTTGCTAAAAAAGTTAACGTCTTATAAAGATAAAAGATAAAGCTGCTTTAAGTAAGATAAGAAGAAGGAGTCCCTTTAAAGGGCTAAAGATAAGCTTAATATACCGCGAAAACCACTTTTTAGCTTACTTTAGAAAAGGAAAAGGCCTTTGCGAATTTATCTAAAAAACTTACTAAGCTTTAAACCATTTACTATTTTAACCCCGCTTAATAACTATTTATCTAAATCGATATATCTTAAGAATATAAAGTAGCGGCTATAGCTTTTTACTTAAAGGAAGGTATAGAATAGGATAAAAAAACGCTACTAGCTTAAACTAAGGTCTAGCTTATTGTCTACTTAAGCTACGCCCTTTAAAGCAAAGAGCTTTAATACTAGCCTATAAAACTTAAAGTAGCCGGTTTAATATAAGCAGTCTATAAATTATATACTATAATACTATCCGTAAAAACGCTATAAGTTATTATCTTTACTAACTATATAAGTACTTATAGAATCGTATACTAAAAGTCTCTATTCTTTATTAGTATAAAATCTAATAGTAAGCTAGTCCTTATATTTTAATACTTAAGCTAATTCCCGCTTAAGGTATATTATATTCTAAGCGTTAAAAACATTATACTAAACGCTTTTTTATATTTACCGCACTAAGATAATAAGCCGGTATTCTTTAACTAAGAAAGAGAATTAAAACGTATTTAGGAATATAAGATAATAAACCGCGTATTCCTTTATATAAAAGTATTAATTAAATTACCGCTCTGCTAAAATATAATTAACGGATATACAGAGGATATATAATAAGTAAAGATTATAGCGTAGCTTAGCAATAAAGAAAGTATCCTTAGACTTTTATTCTTTTAGTTATAAGGGTTACTATACTTTATAAAGAATAATAAACGCTAAAGACTATTTATCCTTAAGACTTATACTAAGGGGATCGTTAAAAACGCTTATACTAAATATTTTTATACTAGCTATACTTATATATAATAAGATCTATTTAAGAGCTTCTTAATCTTATAGCTTAGTAAATATATAAATAAGGTTATAAATAGCTATAACGCTTACTACTATAATTAAACTAATTAAGGCAAAATACTAAGGTAGCTTATCTTAATTTAAAGCCCGCTAGTTTTATACTATATAATAATAATAGACTTTATTACTAAGCTCTTAGTAGTTTAAGCCGAATAATTCTTATATAAAGATCTTATAAAGAACTTCTTTAATAGCTTACTAACTATAATTAATAAGATCTTAAAAATATATCTCCTTATCTTAAGTAATAACTAGTTTATAGCGGAAGACTAAGTATAAGCGTTATATACTAAGCTACTTTATACTAACTAAGGGATTCCGAAGGGGATAATCTTAAACTAAGATATAAAGTTTACCTTAGTATTTTAGTAGACTTAATAATATACCTTCGGATCGACGCTTCTTATATTTACCGCTTAGCACTTTTAAACTAACGGCTTATTAAAAAGGCGAAACTAAACTATAGAAATCGCGCTATAATTCTTTACCGCTAATTTCCCGGGGTTATATAAAACTAATACGCTAATCGCCTTTTAGTTTAGCCTTAATAATTTCTTCTTTTTAGTAATTTATATAGCCCTTAGTAAGCTTATTATAAAGATAAAAATAGATAACGGCCTTCGGTTTTTTAGTAACTACTTATACTTATAAAACTAAGAAGTCTTATAAGAAAAAGCTAGGTTAGCTATTACTTATACTTAAGCCGGTATATATAAAAGATAGATATAGAAAGAAATACTACTTATTAAAATTTAAGCTTAGCGATTAAGTCTAGCTATAGCTTAAAAAGAGTTATTATATTACGGATAGTAAACTAGCGAAGCTTTAAAAAAGATATACTAAGCCGTTTAAAGTTACCGGTAAAGTAAAATAGCTTATATACTAGTTAGATATAAAAAGGTCCTTTAATATCTATTTAGTCGTTTTAATAGTATAACTATACTTAGTAGACGAGCTAGTTATACGCTTAAGCTTAGTTTAAGATAAAGGGATACCTTACTTAAATAAATAAAAAGGAAAACGAATCTTATAAAGCTATATAATAAAAAAAGGCGGCGGAAAGCTAAGAAAGGAGTTCCTTATAGCTTAAAAAGGCTAGCTAAATAGCTATAACTTATAGGTAAATAAAAAAGCAGTCTTCTTACTAAAAATCGTAAAAGCCTTTAAAAAAGCATAAAAAAAGTTAGCTACTTAAGTAGTTCGAATAAAAGTATAACGCGCGGCCTTTATAACTTAATATAAACCTCTTTAATAAAGAGAATTAAGCAGTTAAGCCTAGGCATAAGACCTAAAAGCTATTTTAAGTTATAAGAAACTATAACTTATAACGCTTAAGGTAATTAGTTATTTTAATAATAATATACCGCTGCTTACTTTAAGTAAAGTTAAGGAGCAAATAGGTGTAGAAGAGAGGGGGCTTGTAGCTACGAGTGAGGGGATTTTAAAGATGTAAAGAGTGTGCGAAAAGGTGAAGAAATGGGTGAGATGTGTGTCTATAAGGTTAATGATCTATTTAAGGTGAAGGGGGGACTAAGGCTTTCTTATATAGACAATTCCCAAGCTATAAGTAACTTAAGTGATCTGGAAAAGAGCCCCCTGTCTAGCGCAGTCATGCATAGTGGGCTAATAGCTGTTGTTAGGTTAATATTGTATTTATAAGCCTAGGGATTAATCCCGCAAGAAATACGAGGTGGCGTAGCGACTTAGCACGGATTATGCATATAGTCTCCACACACACCTCTTCTTAATCTGCTTATATCTTGCTTATGTGTGGGTGGAATAATGCAAGGAAATATGTATAGTATGCAAAATTGTATAGCGGATTTAATGTTTATTTCAGCGTATTTATGTTATGTGTTATTTATACTGTATTTGGCCTATAGGCTGCGGGAGAGTATATTTTACTCCCTTTTAAGTAATAAGGCCTTTTTAGCTTTATAGTATACTTATTTAAATTCTCTCCGCCGCCTGCCTTCTTTCTTTTCCTTTTTTCCTTTTATAATTATATTTCCCTTTACTACTAGCTATAGCTTACTATACCTCGCTTACTCTTATATATATAACCTTCTTTACCTTAAGCTTATAATTCTTATACTCTTATTCTAGGTCCTTTTATCGTTTAATATCTTTTATAGCTAAGATTAGCTATTTTATAACTACTTTTTTAGCCCGCTCTCTTATAAGCCTTTATACCTTTAATATAAAGGATATAAGTAAGCGCTTAAGCTTTATAAAAATAAGGCGGCTATTCTTTATAGCTTTAAGTCTTTAAGCGAAAGTTAAAACCTTTAAGTTTAAGCTTTTATATAAACTTACGCCGCTTTTTATAACCGCGCTTAAGCTAATAGATTCGACTTTAAATTATAGTACTATAAAGGACGGCTTATAGTACCCTCTTTAAATACCTTACTTAAATAACTTACCTCCTAGCCTTATACTATAGCGTAGTTTAAATAGCCGGTTTCGTAGTAACTTAGTTATACCTCCCGCTTAGCTCTTACTATTTAAAAGCCCCCGCCGCTTATATATTTTTTAAGGCGTAGCCGGAAATCTTTACTAGTAAAATAACTAGCTAATACTTAACGTCTTAAAGTTCGCTATAGTCTTAAGATCTATAATAGCTACTATAGCTAGCGGAAACCCGCTTTAGCTAAATAATTAAAACGATATCCGCGCTATTCCGAACTATATATCTAAGGCCTAGCTGAACTAGTTTATAGCTAGGTTTATAGTAGCATTTTAAGCTATTATAGCTAAAACCTTATCTTACCTTTTACGCAGTCTATCCCGCGCTATAAAATCCCCCTCTTAGCTTATAACCTTTATAAGTTTTAAAGACTTATTTAGTCTCGCTTAGCGAACGCTCTTTTTACTTACCGCTATACTTAGCCTAGCTATATAAAGGCGTATAAGCGCCTTATTATAATCTATCCGCTATCTTTCCTTAACCGGAGGAGATAGTAATAATTAGCCTCGCGATATATTCCGCCGCTTAATCTTATAAGAGCCGCTAGTAATAACTAATATAATTCTTAATAGGCTTAGCTTCGCGGGCTTATATTTTAATAATAAGACTATAATAATCGGAAGTTTCCGCTTTTATATAAACTACGCTAAGTTTTACTTATTAGCTTATAAAGAGTTTAAACGTAACTTAACTTTAACTTAAGCAATAAATTTTTTAAGCTTTAATATCCGCTTTATTAGCTATATTAACTACGCGCTTTATATTCTAACCTTTTAGGCCCCCTTTATAAAGAGGGGTTTTAAGACTATTAAGCACGTTTAAAACATTAATAGCGAGGAGTTAAGCACTAAAGCTATTAAAAGCCTTATTACTTACTTTTAAGCAGGAATATAAATATTTAATACCTTAGTGCTAGCTATACTTATTAATATTAATAAGATAGCCTACCCTTACTTTAATACCTTTTTAGTAGCTAGACGTATATTAGTTAGCGGAAAGGCGTAGGTAGTAACGCTATATAAAAAGGATAATAAGTTAAAAAGTCTAGCGATAAAAAGCGGGAGATAGCTACGATAAAGGTAATACGTAAGATATAATATCTTGCTTATAATCGGCCTATAAAGCTAGGAAGTAGTATAAGAATCTTAGTAAACGATTAAAAAATAGTATAAAGGGTAGGTAAGATAATAATATAAAATAAGGCTTAAATAAAGCTAGTCTCTTATAATATATCTTACTAAGGAATTTAAATATTCCTTAGCGCAGAGACTCCTTACTACTTAATAAATGCTTAAGCGTATGTTTAAAAAAAAAGTCGGAAAACCTTACTATAAGTTTTAGCTAAACGCGCTAATTACCTTAATAAAGATAAAGACGTACAACTAAATAAAAAGTAAGGATTTATAATAAAGCCGCCTTTTAACTATCTTAAGCTACTTAGCTATTATTAACTTAATAGGCCGAAAAGACTATTAAAGGAATAAAGATAGCGCACTATTAATATAGCATAAAAACGCTACTATAAAGCTTTACTTAGCGCCCTCTTTACTTTATTTTTACTTTAAACTAACGAGGATATTAGCTTTTCTTTCTTACTTAAGGGAGTTATTATAGAATTTAAACGGCTATACTTAAACTCCTTACTTTACTTTTTAAAAGCTTTACGGAACCCCGCGATAAAAACGCTTAAAGCACGCACTATAAAGGCTCGCTTAAAGAGATATAATAAATATTATTAATCGGACCCCGCTAAGGTTTTTAAGATATAACTATAAAGCCTTAAGAGCTTGCTTAATTATAGTTTACGACGTTTTTAACTATAAAAGATACTATAAAAAATATTAAGCGGATTTTACTAATATCTTTAAAGGATATTTAAGGATTTCCGCAGGATACCTTAACTATAGTTCGACTTATTTTTAACTATAAAAGCACTCCGGAAGATATAAGATAAACTTTATTGCGACTTTTAAGGGATATTTAAGGATATTTAAGGGATTTCCCTTATTATAATCTATAGTGTTTTTAACTAGGCTTGTATTTAGTTTATTAAGAATTTTATAAGGATATCTACGGTTTATCTATTTACTAACGATAAATAAAAAGATAGTATAGTTAAAGATCCTTAAAATTAACTTCAAAAATAAAGTATAAAGTAGCTAGCTATACCTTAAAGAATAAATAAGCTTTTTACTATTTCTAAACCCTTATATTCGTTTATATATAGTAATTAGTCCGTTATACCGGCCTAACTAGCGGTATTAGTTTATAGTACTAGCTTAACTAGCGGTAATTAGTCCGTAGTACCGGCCTTAAATAGCGGTAATTAGTTTATAGTACCGGCCCCGACTAGCGGTAATTAGTCCGCGCCTTATCCCCTTATCCTTATACTATAAGGCGTAGTAAGCTCGTTACCTCGCGTTATTATTATATCGATTTAGCTAACTGGCTTTAAAGTATAGTAATAAGTTATATAAGGTTAGTACTATATTATCCTTTTCTTAATAGGAGATAAAGGCAACTATTAGTTTATAAAAAGAGTTGCTATTAACATATAGTTTCTCTTATTTCTTTTAGTAGTTCTTATACTATGCTTATGTTTCTTAAGACTTTAAAGTTATATTTATTTATAACTTATTAGTTAATATATTTATATAGGTTCTTATTAGCGCTTAGCTTAATTAAATTATCTAAAAGCTAGTATAGCGGGAAAGGTACTTTCAGGCTATTATTATATAGTCTTAAGACTAAGATATACCTTGTCTTTATATATCTTATTAAGGGGGACGTAGTATATATCTATTCGCTATATACTGCTTTTTATTAAGGTATTAAAGTAGCGCTTATATATTATATATTGAAGCTAGATAGGGTATATATTATTATATTATTAGCGATAGACTTATTATACCTTAAGCACGTTATTTACCTAGCGGTATAGCTAATATACTAATTAAGGTTAACGATAGTCTTTTAAGAATTAAGGTGCTTAGTAATAATAAGCTAAACGATAAGGTTAAGTTTATTAGTAAGCGGGCTTTAGTTTATACTATATTATAATATAAGATTAAAAAGTAAGGGGAAATTAGTCTTATCTTTCTTATATATATTATATATCTTAATATTAAGAGATTTTATAATTATCATCGTAAATTTAAAAAATATAGCGTGCTAGTCTTATATAATTTATTCTACTACGATACTTATCGTACTGCTCTTTTTATTTAAATGTTAAGCTTATTTAAAAAGACGAGATTTTATATCGCTTAATTCGGACTAGTCTTTATAAAGGTATCCGTAGGATTATCTTTACTATTAATTTATTATATTCTAAATATCTCGCGGCGTTTATATAATTTTAATAATACTATAATATTTATTATAAGTTGCTTTTTATTAATAGTGCTAAGTTTTACTAAGCACTTATAGAGGGAATGTAAGTTTATATAAAAGATAGGTAGTACGTTAAGGAGGTTAAATAAACACATAATCTTTTAAATCGTAAAGAAAAGTATAAAGCTATAGTTAATCCTTTATACTATCCTATAAAGTTCGCTTATAAGTACGCTCCTTATAACTTATTTACATTTAATTAATAACTAATATAAAATATTACTAAGGATAAAGAAAGAAGTTATAATATGTAAAAGTTCGTTTCTTAAGATAATTAATATATTAAGTTACGATATAAGGTCTTTATAATTTATAAATAATCTATTTATAAAATTATATAGCTATAATATATAAAGTAAAAGGGGGATAAAGCGAAGTCCGCAGTTATAATTATCGATCTACTAGTAAAGTCGTATATTTAGGTATTTTATATCTTCGTCCTTTAAGTCTTATAATTAAGCGGTAGTAAAAAATTTTTATAAGGCTTTAAGTTAATATATTAAAGCGATATACGTAGCCCGAGCATGTTAAGAAATATATTATTGTTTTATATCGCTATCCGTTATATATACTATAAATAGGTCTTTTACTTATTCCTTTTCTTAAATAAGAATTATATCGAATATAAAGGAAATATAAGTGCTATTTAATTCGAGGGGTGTTTGCTTTTTTAAGGTTATCTTTGGTTTTATACGAAGTTTAGCTTTATATAGTATATTTTCTTTTAAGCATGAAAAAGAATATATTATAAAAGAAAGGGTATTATCTGTTTAAAGGCCGGTAATATTAAAAAAGTCGGGGCTATTAGTTATAAAGAGTAAGTAAAGGTCGTAAAAAGATAGTACTATATTAAAGTTTATCTTATAGTATAAGAAATATATCTTAAACTAATAAAGACTTAATTTTACTAGGCCGTATAAAGGACGATAAATATAAAGAATTGTCTTAAGGGGGTAAAGAGGGACTAGTTTTTATAAGAAAGTGATTTTACTACTTTAATAAATAAGCTATTTAATCCTTACCTAATTAGCAAAGCATAAGGGGGTGTATAAATTATACGGAAACCTGTATTAAATAGCCTAGCTTCGGCCCGTGAATTTTCAGGTCCTTACGTCCTTATACGATGTTTATAACGTTATATACGGAACTAAGGAGGTTAGGGTGGCTAGATAAAACAAGGATCCGCTTAAACCTAAACTAACCTTAACTAACTTTAAACACGAATTAACGCATAAAAAGGGACATACAGCCACGGGGTAAAATGCTTTAAAATCAACATTCCTTAGGCTTTAAGACCGCCCGAAGGCCGGTCCGGATATGTTACTCCGTTCCCTCACATTTGTTTATAAAAGGCGAATCTCCCGCTATAAGATAGCTAGAGATTCTATAAGCACTTACGCACTTAATTCTTTTTTAATTAATTCTAGCTAAATCATGCCTTATACAACATCGACTCCTCTATTACGTGCTTATACGTAATATCCTTATTTCCTTATAATTACGCTGCTGCTCTAACCTTTAATAGTTTTTAAGTAAGATATATAAAGATAGTTCTTATAAGGGTATTATTAAATAAAACGTATACTTATATAATATCCCGGAGTTCTCCTTTTATATTATATGTTAATTAAAGTAAGGTACTAAGGGTAAGTAAAAGTCTTTAGCTTATATGCTAAATAGTAAGTAACTAAGTAAGGATTTTATCCTTATTATTATCTATATACCTTTATATAACTAATCGAGACTTTCTATATAGTTTATCGTTTTTGCTTTTTATTTTTAATATTAGTTATATCTTAAATATTCCTACGTTTTTATATTAAATAGGATTAAAAAAAAACTTTATATGCCTTAAGATTTAATATCTCGGTTTAGTTTAATACTTTAAACTGTTTTCTAAGCGTAGTAATTATACTTTATATACGAGGTTATAATAAAAGTTTAAGTGCGTTTTTTTCTTTTTATATAAGGAATTATTCGTACTTAAAGAGGTCTTATAATAAGTAAAGTTATACTTTAAGCGTTAAAGGTTATTTTATACGAAACGGCTTAATATATATCGCTTAAAATATAGTCGTGCTACTTAGTAAGATTATAGTAATATTTCGTTTATTAATCGCACTAATAAAGAATAGTTCTTTTTATCCGTGCTTCTTACGCTATATAAGTATAAGGCTTTATAAGGGAAGTAAAAGGACGTCTTTATATAAGTATAGGCCGTTATATATATTTAAGGCGCGGCTAATTATAGTTTTTACGTCGATACGTTATATTATAGCTATAGGTTTTCGAATAGCTTTTGCTTATATAAAGATTACGAGGGATAAGAGGAAGTCGGAATTAATTTGTAGGTACGCGCTAAAACTAAAGAGAGTTAATATAAGACTATTAAGACTAGCTATATCGTTTATAGATTTTACCGCTATTTATAGTATCGTGTAAATATTTATTTAAAGGAAAGGTTCGTAGTATAAAATGTAAAGGTATGTTAAAATAGCTAGTACGCGCGTTTAACTTTACTAACTACTTAATATACCTTTATAAGCATTTCTTTATATATAATACTAAGGATATAGGCGTTAGTACGGAATTTCTTTAAGGCGAAGTTCGTTCTTAGATTATATATAATATTATTAAGGGGTCCTTAGTATATATATATTTAAAATTAATATAGTATATTCTATATATCTTTTATAAAAAGGGATGGAAAGAAGTTAGCTACTTAAAATAATATACTTTCGTTAATAATATATAAGGCTAGTTTTTTATAAAGGTATAGTATATCGATAATAAGCTTATAGTAAAAATTTATATTATCTTTAATAAAGAATTTAAATCTTTAAGGAGCTTAGTCGTAAAGTTAGCATTATTAGCAAAAGTATTATACTTTCTTAAGTAAGGAGTATAATATATTAAAATATTTAGCATTTTAAAAGAGCTTATATAGTTAAGTTATACTTAAATACCTAAATTGTTAGTAAAGGTAGCAAAGTTATAGTTCCGTAAAGTAAGTATACGCTTCCTTATAGTTAATATTATAGAAAAGGTATCCTTATTTATAAATAATAAGGATTATTATACCGTCTTATTATATAATAAGGTTGCGTATATTATAAAGGTATATACTAAGTCTATCTATATCCTTTAAATAAAAAAGAGTAAGGGTTAAGGTATTAAGGATATAGTATATAATAAGGCTAAGGGGGTTTATAAAAGTAATAGTTTTAATCGCTATATAAGTACTAGTATTTCCGAATTTAATTATCGTACTTTTAAAGGTTTAGTTTACTTTTATAGCGTTAAGGTGTTCTTATACGTACGCCTCCGCTTAAGTACGGCTAACTATTAAGACTTATACTACTCTTATATCTTAAAGTTCTCCTTAATACGCTATAGTATAGCTATTTATAAGAAGAAATTAAGAAGTAAGTTTATTAGTATTCTTTATATAGTAGATATCCTTACCGGTTAAGCGGTAAAAGAATGCTATATTCGTTATATATATAGTAGTTATCTCTCTTCTCGCTTAGTTAATATCGTACTTTTTATCGTTACTTTTATACGTATCTTTAAGAATATTGTTTAAAGAGAGGAGGGCTTCTCCTTTATATATAGTAAAGAAGGCGTTAAATTCTTTATTAAGTAATTATTCTTAGTTAAGTTCTTTATATACTTATAAGTATTAACGCTTAGTCTTTATTAATACTAAAAGGGGATAATTTATTAACTAGTATCCTATCTTTTTATAAATAAAGCATTTTCTTTATATATATATATAAAAAGCGGAGGATTATCTTATAAGATATCTTAGCAATATTTAAGGTTATAATAAGGGATTATGCTACTTAATAAGCGTTTTATTATTATTATATCTCTTATTAATATAGTACTATATTATTATGCGGTTAGTAATAACTAAGAGTATAGATTGTAGCCGGTTAATAAAAGCTTCGTACGTTTTTTCTTAAAGAATTATTATAGTTTTTAGTTTTAGTACTTTTTAATATACTAATATAATTATAGTATATAGTTATACGTCTCCTTAGTAGTCTTTCTTAAGTGCTTTTTAGATAAGGCGTAGTTTATTAATAAGGTTCTTAAAGGTTTTAAGGAGGCTTTTTTAAGCTCTTTTTCTTATACTATTAAGAATATTATTAAAGTCTAATCCGCTTAATATTAAGAGTAGTTCGTATAAGTATTAAAGTAGTTATTTAGCTTATAATATATCTTATAAAACGTGCTATTTAGTCCGATAAAGTGAAAGTAATAGTGTTAAGTATATTTAAAAAGAATATTTAATAATACTATATAGAATTAGTCTTTTAAAATACTAATACGATAGCAATAGCTAATAACGACTAGTATTTACTTAAAGAGTTATAACTTATAACTAGTAGTATTTACTTTACTAATTACTTCTTTATATTTAGCGGTATTTACTTTACTAAATATTAGTACTTTTAGTACTTAGGATTACTAATAGAATAAGGTTTCTATTATAATTACCTTATATAATAATACTTTATAGTATGTTTATATTTTAGTTATTATAGTATCTTATACTATATTTTATAGTTTATAATAGCATTTTATACTTAGTTTCTTTTAAAATAGTACTTTATATTTAAAGTTATTATATAGTAATAGTATTACTTTATATTATAATACTTTATAGTATGTTTATATTATAGTTATTATAGTATCTTATACTATATTTTATAGTTTATAAAAGCATTTTATACTTAGTTTCTTTTAAAATAGTACTTTATATTTAAAGTTATTATATAGTAATAGTATTACTTTATATTATAATACTTAATAGTAAACTTATTTTATAATTATAATAGTATCTTATACTAAATTTTATAGTTTATAATAGTATTTTATATAAAGTTTATTTTATAGTAGCACTTTATATTAAATGTTATTTTATAGTTATAGTATTACTTTATATAATAATACTTTAAAATAAAGTACTTATTTATTAAAAGGTAATTATATAAAAGTTATAATATAGTATATTTATAATATATTTAAAGTAAAATACTTAATAGTATTTATATAATTACATTTATATTTTAAAGTTTTTATAAATACCGTTTTTAAGTATGAAAGTATATTAATATTATATAGTATATAAAAAGTATTATATACTTATAGGTATAATTTTATTATAATTATAATTCATATATATTATATTTACTTTTTAACTATATTATACGATTTATTGTAGTATTTATCTTAGATTTATATAATAGTTGTATTATAATATATAAATTAGATTTATAAAACAGTTATATTATAGGTCTACTATAAGTATATAGATATATATTTGTAAAAATATGTATATTTATATGTATATGTATATTTATACTTTTATTTATATATATATTGATATTTATATTTATACTTAGATTTATATTTCTCTTTATATAGCTAAAGGTGCTTTATATAACTATATTTATATTATAAAATAGTATAGTTATATTGTATTAAATTAATATAATTTTATTATTATATTTATATAATATATATAGCTAAAAAGCTTAAATTGTAAAAGAATATTTATATAAATAACATTTTTAATTTTTTTTTTAGTATACCTATTATTTATTGTTTTATAAAAGAAAGGTATATTTATATATTCTTATAAAGGGTATAAGTCTTTATTTAATTTATGCTTATAAGTAAGAAGATATAGTAAATAATAGCGTTTTTTATTTTATTTACTTTTTTATACTTATTTATATAAGTAGTATATATATCTATAGGAATTAAGGAGCAAAATAGATATAAGAGAGAGTAGGTAGGTAGCTACGAGTAAGGGGATTACTAAGGTGTAGAAAGTATGCGAACAATTAAAGAAATAAATAAGATATATATATATAAGGTTAATAATCTATTTAAGGTTAAGAGAGGACTAAGACCTCCTTATATATATAATTCCTAAGCTATAAGTAACTTAAGTAATTAAAGAAAGTCCCTTTATTTAGCGTAATTATATATAGTAGGCTGATCGCTATTATTAAGTTTATATTGTATTTATAAGCTTAAAGATTAATTCTGTAAAGAATATTAAGTAGCGTAGCGACTTTATATAAATCGTGTATATAGTCTCTATATATATAGGAGCATTTTAAAAGTCTTAACTAAATAATTTCTATGCTCGTCTTAGTTAAGATCTAGCATTCTTAAATAGGCAGGTGGCGGCCCGATAAGGACTAGCGTGCATAGCTACATAGTTAAGACTTTTAAAATGCTCCTTTATATATCTTTGCTTAATCTGCTTATACCTTGCTTATATATAAGTAATATAATCTAAAAATATATATAAAATATAGGATTGTATAGCGGATTTAAAATATATTTCAACGTATTTATGTCGTGTATTATTTATACTCTATTCAGCCTATAAGCTGCGGGAGAGTATATTTTACTCTTTTATAGCCTCCTTTAAATAGTACTTATAGTATATAAGTGCGCCTTAAGTATACTATTTAAAGTAGAGTAAAAACCCTTAAAATTAGAAAAACTTTTTTCTATATAGCTTAAAAAAACTTGTTTTTTATATAGAAAAACTTCAGGCTTTAATCTTTATTAAAGAGGAAAAACTTATTAATTTTAAGTAAAACCTCTTATTATTTTATTATCTAAGAAAAACCTTTATATAAGTAAAATACCTTAAGGTTATATAAACGAAAGCTAAAGAAAGTAAAGAATAGCTAAAAACGCTTATTATAGAAATTTATATTATAACCTCTTTAATTCTTAGTAAATTTCTAAATTTGTTTAAATAGTATAAAACCTAATTCTTAAGTAAATATATATACTATATTACTTTTAGATTTTATATAATAAATCTGTATTTTCTTTTGTTTAACACTATTACGTATAAAACTCTATACTAAGCCTATATATTTTGCTTTATATATAGAGAGTGCTAGAGATTTTTATTTTTAGTAAGCCTAGCTTATAAGGTTATTATTTATTAAGAAAGAGTATCCGGATACTAACATATAGTCTATAAGATCGCTAGCCTTATTAGTATTAGTAGTGGCTTTAAAAATAGTATATTAAATGCTATATTATAATTATAGCATATACCTAGGCTAGGATATCTATTAAAAAAATTTTAAATCGTCTTTAGTGCTTTTAAATACGGGATCTTTAGGTTTAAGGCAAATTTAGCATATAATATTACTACGTATAATATATTAGTCCTTTAAAGTAATGCTAAAAATAATAGTAACCCTATTTACATTTAATATTATAAAATGTCTTCTTTTATAGCTATATAATCTTCTATGTTATTTAATTTAACTCCCTTTATCGCAGGGGTTCTTATAGTTTCTATATTCTATTTATTAAATTCCTTTCTTTTATTAAGGATATAAGTTTCTTAGGATATATATATATATATTTTTCACTTTACTTATAGTTATAGTTATTCTTAGGAAGTCTTTTACTTCGCTTTAAGATTAGATCTTTAAGACCTTGCTTATTTTATTAACTATAGAAGTTATAGAATTCTATATACGCTTAAAGAACAAAAGATTGTATATATAAACTAATATAGCTATATATAGCTTATAATTTATAAACTAAACACCCCTTTATCTTTAAGTAGGTAGGAAAATTCTTACTTACTTAAGACCTTAGATAATACTTGCTTAAGACCTTAGATAATACTTGCTTAAGACCTTAGATAATAAATTATCCTTAAGTATTAGACTTTGTTTAAGACTATAAACAGCTTTTTTTAATTTTATAACTAGCCTTTTATTTTTATTATACTGCTTTTTATTATTTTTATACTTAGGGTCTTTATTTATAATATAGGCACTATAGCCTTATAATATATTTATATATGTTTTTATTTCTATATTTATATCTATAAATATCCTTCCTTTATCGTATTATAGTATTTACTAATTACTAGTTATAGCTAGTATTAATAAGAGTTTAATAAACTTAGGTCTAGTAGTTTTTAAGAAGGTTTTAATATAGTTTAAGCTATATATTTACTTATAGCCTTATACTATAAAGCAAGCTTTATATCTAGTTATATTATTTTTATTGTCCTTTATTATTTTATAGACTTATTAGTCTTTTAAAGCCTCTTTATTATTAAAAAGCTCTTTTTTTTCTTAAGCATTTAAACCTATAAGTTCGTTTAGTTTTCTTAGTATAGCTTTATCTTAGTCTTTTACTTAAGGATTATTTATAACCTACTTATAAGTAATAAGCTTTATAAGATCTTTATTTCCTTTTATAATAAAAATAATATGTTTTATATTATTATTAGTAATTATAATATTATATATAAAGTATTCTATAAAATCTTTATCGTATTTAGTAAGCTTCTTAAGTATTTTTATTTTAATCCTTTAATCCTTTTATTAAGTATTATTATTGCTAGTATTATTATTACTAGTATTTTTATTTATATTGCTAGTATCTATTACGGAATTTAAACGGCTACGCCTAAACTCTATACTTTACTCTTAAGGAGCCTTACGGAACCCCGCGATAAAAACGCTTAAAGCACGTACTACGAAGGCCCGCTTAAGGAGATACGATAAATATTACCAGTCGGACCCCGCTAAGGTTTCCGGGATATAACTACGGAGGGTTAAGAGCCTACTTAACTATAGTTTATAACGTCTTTAACTATAAAAGATACTATATAAACTACTTAGCGGATTCTGCCGGTATCTTTAAGGGATATCTAAGGATTTCCGCAGGATATCTTAATTATAGTTCGACTTATTTTTAACTATAAAAGCACCCCGAAAGATATAGGATAAAACTTACCGCAATTTTTAAGGGATATCTAAGGATATTTAAAGGATTTCCTTAATTATAGTTTATAGTATTTTTAACCGGGCTTATACTTAGTTTATTAAGCGATTTTATAAGGATATCTATAGTTTATTTATATACTATAAATAGTATAGTTAAAAATCCTTAAAATTAGCTTAAAGAACTAAATATAAAGTAGCTAGCTATGCTTTAAAGAATAGATAGGCTTTTTACTATTTTTAAACCCTTATATATATTTATATGCGGTAATTAGTCCGTTATACCGGCCTAACTAGCAGTAATTAGTCCGTAGTACCGGCCCCGACCGGCGGTAATTAGTTTATAGTACCGGCCCCGACTAGCGGTAATTAGTCCGCGCCCTGTCCCCTTATTCTTACGCTATAGGGCGTAGCAGTATTTATATTAGTAGTATTTATATTATTAGTATTTTTAATACTTATATTTATATTACTAGTATTTATATTATTTGTATTTATAATACTTATATTTTTATTACTAGTATTTATATTACTAGTATTATTAACATTATTATTACTAGTATTACTATAACTAATATTTTAATTACTAGTATTGCTACTTATATTATTAATAGCATTGTTATTATTAGTATTATAGTTATTAAGCAGCTTTTTTAAAGAAGCTATATTATTAAAGTTAGTATATCCTTCTTTATTTAAGAAGTTAATTTTTAGTATAGTTATATCTTTAGAATTTATTACTTTTCGTTTAGAAACGTTATATATTTTATTAAAG
Source organism: Ophiocordyceps robertsii (assembly GCA_027405785.1). Lineage (NCBI taxonomy): Eukaryota > Fungi > Ascomycota > Sordariomycetes > Hypocreales > Ophiocordycipitaceae > Ophiocordyceps > Ophiocordyceps robertsii. Next base: position 40,198 of record JAPEBW010000202.1, read on the forward strand.
GTATCTTCGTAGCTTATTATTTCCCCTTTATAAGCTCTAGGCTTTAGTTTATTATAAAGGGTTTTCTTCCTATAAAATATATTGCTTTTAAATACTTTTATTTTACTTAAGTCTTTTAGACTTAAAGCTATAATATCCTTCTTTTCTAAAAGGGATATAAAGCTTATAGCAGAATGCGGCGACCTATTATATATATATATAGCTGCTAAAACAGCCTTACCCTATAAGTATTTTAGTAAATTTAAGTAAAAAAGCATAGCCTAGACTTAATTAAGTATAGTCCTATTTATCCTTTCTATTTTACTATTAAAATAAGGGGAATATATAAGGCTTATATTATATATAAGGCCGTTCTTTAAGCAATATAGTTTTATATTATATATAAATTCTCTTACATTATTTAAGAAAACTTCTTTTATAGTAGTCTTATTTATACTATTTTCTTATCCCTACTTATATTCTTAGAGTTTAAGCAGATATTTTCCCTTGCTTTTTATAAGGTATACTCTTAGATATCTAATAGTAAAATCTAGAAAGAATATAAAGTATAAATGTTTATTATAATTAAGGGTTTTAATAAGACATTAAATGTTAATATATATTTTATCTAAAAAGAGGTATTTTCTTTTTATCTACTTATTTAGCTTTTATATAAGCTTTATATTATTTTATCTTTATTCTTTTAGCTTTATTAATATTTATATTAAAATGCCTTTGTCTTAAATATCTTTATTAGGATTTATAGTTTATATATCTTAGTCTTTTATAAAAAAAAAGGTATATCTATAGTCCTTTTTTATTTATAAACGTTTTTTTTTATTTATAAAGGTATTATCTATAAGTGTATTAGTTAGAAGCGTTTTATATTTAAGTATATTGTCTATAGATATATTGTTTATAGGTATATTATTTAAAAAGCTTTTTATATTATATATTTTATTGTTAATTTAAAAGCAAGTCTTAATAACGAAAAGAATATAATTTCAGCTGTGATTAACAAAGCCTTATATAAGTATATTTACCTTTTTATCTAAAAAGATAATATTACTTTTACTTATTAAAGTAAAGGTATTGAAAAAGAATAATTAGCTGATTATATTATAACTAATTTAAGGTATTTAAAGGCAGTTTTTTAATATATAGCGTAAATTGCTATTAAGAAATTTAAAATATAAATTCCTTGCGCTTTTAACTATAATAAAAGACGCTTTTCCCTAAGTAATAGTTATATATAAATCTTTATATAAAGAGAGGAGTAATATATTATATACTATATGCTTAAAAGCCCTTATTTTAAAAAATAAAGTTATATATATATATATATATATTTACTTTTTAAACATTTCTATCTATATTAAAAATAACTTAAGAAATAGGAGAAAGAAGAGGCTTTAAAGGTCTTAAAGTTCTTCTTATATTAACTTTCTTTTTCTCTTTTAAAGAGGTATATAAAAGAGGTATATATAAAAGGGGTCTAAAGGTTTTAAAGGGTATAAAGGGTATAAAGAGTATAAAGAGTATAAAGGGTATAAAGAGTATAAAGGGTATAAAGAGTATAAAGGGTATAAAGGGTATAAAGGGTATAAAGGGTATAAAGGGTATAAAGGGTATAGAGGGTATAGAGGGTATAAAGGGTATAAAGGGTATTTAGGTTATAAAAAGAGGGTTACTTACCTTAGCTAAGGAATCGGAAATATAAAGTATTTCTTTAGAAAGAGAAAACTCTTTAAAAACGGAAACTTATCTTTTTTTCGGCTTTTAACTACTAATTTTCTAGTATTCAAAACTCTCTCTTAAGAAGACTTTCTTAAGAAGGGTATAGGCATAGAACGCTTATTATTTCTTTTAAACTAGTCCCGTGAAGGTTTAGTCTAAAAGGACCTTTTAAAAAAAGAAGAAAAAGAAGCTTTTAGTTTAAAACCTACTACCTTTACCTTATCTTTATTTTCCTTTAGCTAAAAGCAGTCTTTTATAGCATAGCTCTTTTTCTTATAATTCTTATAAAAGACGGGTTTTTTGCTATATTAAAAAATAGCTAATTAAAAGAAAGACCTTTTAATGCTTTAATCCTTTTAAACTTATTAATTTAAGAAGAAGAAAGTAATTTTAAAGTATAGGCTTTAGCATTATCTTAAAAAGCTTAAGAAATATTAGTTATAAAGCTAAAATAAGAGCTATTTAAGCATTTTAAAATCTAAGTAATAATTATTACCTCGGGGACTTTTATTTTTTGGGTATTAAGCTTATTAAAGAGTTCTTTTATCTTATAAAGATATGCTTAAATTAAAGTATAGGTTTTAAGGGTTATATTAAATAATTCTTTTATTAGAAGAAAATTTAAAGTTAGATTTACTAGGTTATAACGGGTTTTAAAAGCTTTTTAAGCTAACTTTATAGTCGTATAGTCTTTTATCTAAAAAGGAAGGCTATCTTTCACTATTAGACGTATTATAACAAGGATCTTTAAGGATTTAATATTAACATTTTAAGAAATAGCTTTAGTAGCTTTTTCTTAGATAAAAACGGATTTTATTTAAAGTAACTAAGAGTAATAATTTTAAAAACCCTTTAGCTTACTAAATTAGTAGTTATTCTTAGTAGCTAGAAATTCTTTTTTTATCTTTTCGTAAGGTATCTTAATATAAAAGTCATTAAAAAAGAAGGAGTAAAAAGAGGATCTTTCTTAAGAGATATTAGTTAAAGTATTAAATAAAAAGGTTTAAAAATATAAAAGAAGTTGTATTATAAAGTGCGTTAAATGTGGCATAAGATAAGATTTTTAAAAGGTTTGTTTGCTAGTTAATAGAATCCGAGTAGCCGATTAAAGGTTAAGGAGTATAAAGAAGTAGTAAAAAAGAGGGTAAAGGACTTTATATAAAGTAGGCGGAAAATTATAGAAAAATAGTTATTAAAAGAAGCGTCTTTTATTATATAGAGAAAGATTTTAAGGATTTTTATCGCTAAATAGAGTCCTATAAACGTGGTTATAAAATATAAAGTATAAAAAGAGGAGAGAAGGGGAATTTATAAACTAAGTCCGATAAGATATTAAGAGAATTCCGGAGAAAAGACGCTTAAGAAGCGTAATATTATTAAAAAGAGGAAGGAGTCATGCTAGTATTTTTAATTTACGTAATAGTCGGAAAGGCGTTAGCGAAGGTTAAGGGTAAGTTTAGCTTTAACGGAAGCCGGGCTTATAACTAATTAAGGAGCAAAATAGATATAAGAGAATATAAGTAAGGAGCTTAAGGTTAGAGGATTACTAAGGTGTAAAAGGTATGTAAAAAAAGTAAAGAAATATATAAGATATATATATATAAGTTTGATAATCTATTTAAAGTAAAGGGGGGACTAAGGCTTTCTTATATAGACAATTTCTAGGCTATAAGTAATATAAGTAAATAAAAGAAGGGCCCCTTATTTAGCGCAATTATATATAGTAGGCTAATAGCTGTTATAAGGTTAATATTATATTTATAAACATAGAGATTAATTCTGTAAAGAATATAAGGTGGCGTAGCGACTTAGTATAAATTGTGTATATAGTTTTTATATACACCACTTTTTAATCTGCTTATACCTTGCTTATAAATACGTGAAGAACTATAAGAAAATATATAGAACATGCCGAATTGTATAGCGGATTTTATGTTTATTTTAGCGTATTTATGTCGGGTATTATTCATGCTGTATTTAGCTTATAGGCTGCGGGAGAGTATATTTTACTCCCCTATAATAGGGTATATATATTTATAGAATGTTTAACGTAGCTATATAAAAGCCGGGCTTATAAATACTAAGAGTATAAGACATAGAAGGCACAAAGGCAGAAGAGAGAAAAGATAGCGAGAAGAGCGAGTTTAAATTGCTTAAAGGTTTAAGTTTTAGCTAGGAAAAAGAAGGGAAAAGAGAGTCTTTTATAGGCGCGGAGAGGTATTAGCCGGAATATTATTATGCTGTTCCGGCCTATAATAGTTATTTCTGTCCGACAGATTATTATTCTTCCTCTCCGGGCTGTAAAGTAGACTTTTCCGCTTATTCCTTACTAGTACTAAGTTTATATTCTGCTTCTTTTAGCCTATTTAAAGCTATTAAACTTTAGGAAATAATTGCTTATATAGTTTATTAGCCAAGGTATATTATAAAATTTAGTAAGATATTTATTTAGTATTAAGATAAGCTATTAATAGGATTTTACCTTTTTATACTTAGGTATAACCCGTTTTAGCGATACTTATAAGTAGGAAGCTATATAGCTTAAATTAAGTTTTCTTCCTTTTTTCTTAGCTTTAAATAAGTAATGATTTAACTATATACTATTAAGCTTTATATATACTAGCTTTAAATAGTTTAATATAGTTTATTTTTTATTAATATTTTAAAAGCTAATTACTTTTTAAAAAGTCATAATCCTAGCTTAGCTAAGTAAAACTTATTTTATATATTATTTAGCTTTCTTAGTTTTTGCGGTATAATACTTTACAAAAAAAGTAAAACATATTATTAAACTAGTATACTTAGTAAGCCGCGGCTTTTTCCGCTTTTATAGCTTACTTATTTTAAAGCTTTATTATAAGTATATTAAAAAAAGGTATTTATTATAAAGATTAAACTTAAAAGCTAATAAAAGCTTTTTATAAAAGAAAGTATCTTTCAATATTTAACTTTTTATAGAATAAGTACTTAATCGTATAATATAATCACTTTTAGCTTAATAAATATTAAAAGGATTTATATTAAAATAAGTAAGAATTATTATTATTAACTATACTTTATAATATAAAAATAAGGAGATAGAAAATAAATTAAAAAGTATTAATTAAGCTAATACTATAAACTAATTACTATTAATTAAGCTTATATAATAAACCAATTACTATATATAAATAAATATATAGGTTTATAAATAGGAAAAAGCTTTTTTTTCCCTTAAAGTTTATTTAGCTACTTTATGTTTAACTCTTTATATTAATTTTCAAAATCTTTAAATATACTAGCTAGCTATTTACTATTAATAGATAAGTGACTTATAAGTATCCTTTTAACATCACTTAATAAACTAAGTATAAGCTTAGTTAGAAATATTATAAACTATAGTTAAGAAAATCTCTTAATATCCTTAGATATCTTATAAAAATTATAGGATATCTTAATATACCTTTTTCTTTTATATTCTTAATGAAAAATAAGTTAAACTATAGTTAAAGTATCTTAAAGAAATTCTTAAATATCCCTTTAAAAGACTAATAAAATCCGCTTAGTCGTTTTTTAAGGATTTATATAGTTAAAAATTTTATAAACTATAGTTAAGGGGCTTTATAAGCTTTTTTAAATATTTTTTAAAAGCCTTAGCGAGCTTTACTTAATAGTATTTATTGCGTTTCTTAAGGGGCGCTTTTATAGCGCGTGCTTTTAGCGTTCTCGTTATAAAGACTTTTATTCTTTTAAGTTTTCTAAAAGAAAGAGTAAGTAACAAGTTTAAGCGTAGCTACTAAGGTTTTATAATATAATTTAATCTGTATAATTTAGTCTTAAGATAGCTACTTAGCTTAAATTATTTATAAACTTTTTTATACTTAAATATATAATGTTTTATTTGTTTTTTTAATAATACTAAATATTATATTAAGTTTACTAACTAAGTTAAAGTAATATATATTCTTTATATAAAAATAAAAACTTATTTTTAAGCTTAGTTATTCTTTATAGCCGTTTTAATAATTAACTAGTTATAAACTTAAATTAAGTTAGTTAAGTAAGTCGTGAAAATAACTTTTACTATAAGAATAAGCATAAGTATAATAAAAAGCGCTATATAAACAACTAATAATAATAATATTATAACTAAAGCTTAGCTTAACATATTATTTAAAGTTATTATAAATCTTATAAAATTACTTTTAAGAAGCGTTTTAATAATATACTTAATAAAAAGACTTATTTTATATAACCTTTTATTAAAGTTATATTATAGCAAGTTAACTTAGTTAAATAAAGTATTTTTAGTTTTTTTTTTACTAAATTAAAGTTAAAAGTCTTAAGCTAAATAAGCTTTAAATTCTTATACTAACTATTAAAAAACTAAATAGCTATATAACTAAGTTTGTTAAATATATAGGCTAAAAAACATTTATTAAATAAGTATTAAATGTAATAAGAATATAAAATATATATAGCTTAAGCTTTTTTATTTTAAGTATTAGCTTTTTCTTAAAGTTTTTAAAGTAGTTATTAAATAAAAAACGAATTAGTTTTAAGATTTAATTATATATTAATAAATGCTTTTTACCTTATAAATCATTCTTTAATATATAATATTAAACTAATATTTTTTATACTTATTATTCTTTTATAATAACAAAACCTTAATTTATATAAATTACTATTTAAAGAATTATAACTATTTATTATATAATAAACTAATAAACCTAATAAACTATAAGTTGAAAAAATTCTTATATACTATAATAAAGCTTGAAAAGAAAGTTATAAGTAAAATTATATAATAAAAGTTAATTTTATTACTTTTTATAATAAGTAAGCGTTAAAATAAAGTAAATTTAATTATCAATTTATAAGTAAAATAATTATTTACTTTTTCTTTTTTATTAAAATACTTACTCTTTATATATATTATAATTTTAAATAAAAAATTTCTTTTATTTTCTTATATTTTCTTAGCTTTTTCTTAGTCTATTTTAAAAGAATAATATTAATATATTTCTTTATAATTGTTTAGTATTTATTATATATTATACTATTACTTAATAATGTTCCTAGATTACTTAAGGTATACACTTAATTGTTTAATGTTAAAAAAATTAAGGTATTATATAATAAAGTTATCTTATAATTATATAGGGACTTACTTTCTATTTCCTAGTTAAATACCGGTAATTTCCCTATAACGGGACGGCGACTAAGGTTATAGCAAGTTCCGCGCTTCGTCTTATAACACTTACTAATAGGTCGTTACTTTTAGCGGGTCACTATTAAGTAGTTTGTAGGTAGGTACTTATTATAAAGGTAAGGAGTGTAAGCGCCAGGGCCCCACACCTAATTTACTATAAGAGCCCTAGGCGTAGCCCTAGCCCTTATTTATATAGGTTAGCTATATACATATAAAGACACCCCTTTATATACACATTCCTTCTTAGCTAGCTAGACACTATTATTATCTTCTAAAGCTCCCTTTTTCTATAAGTTATAGCCCTCGCGCGCTGCGAAACTACTACTTTAACCTTTTTACCTTAATTATCTTAATTGTTTTAATTATATTTAAACCCTTCTTTTAACTTATAGGCCCTTAAAGACTAAAGTAAAGGCGCGGCAGCCCGAGATATTAAGGCTATCGCCACCTATATAATAATATAAATTAACAGCCTTAAAAGTATGCCTTACGCGACGTATATGCCTAAGCTAAATACGACTTTATAGCTATATAGCTTACTTTATAGCTATATTACTTATAGTAAAAGATCTGCCGTATCGACGGCTCGTACGATACCCGCTACTATTACCGGCGGCTCGGTATAGTAGGATAGTCGCCGCTAGCAAACCCTATAAAGAAGATATAATAGCTTTTATAGCCTTAAAACGAGGGCGTAAGGCTATAGTAAATAGGCTTTAAAGATAAGAGAATTATAAGTTATAGAGAATAAAGCTTATCGTCGCCTTAAAAGGAGAAAACCTTAAGGGCTTTATTAATAGCACTATTATATTACTACTTTAAAACGACCTTAAGTATAAGACTTAAGAAATAAAGGATAAAATAGCTATATATAGCATTATTATAAGTATTACTCTTAAGATAAAAGAACTTATTATAGATAATAAGGAAGATAAAGAAATAACCGCTAAATAGATAATAGACTTAATTAAAGTATCCTTAATAGAGGTCTTAAAGGTTACCTTTTATATAAATTTTATAGAATTTATTGCCCTTAACTTTAGAAAGTTCGTTAGTATAAAGGAGTTCGTAAAAAAGCTATATTAGTATTAAGATTAGCTTATTATAGTAAAGAAGGGTCTACCGGAAAGACTCTTTATAATTATAGCCCTTAAAGGCATTTAAAAACAATATCCCGATTAGTATAGTAACTAGACCTATAACTAATAACGAGGGAATTATATCGCGAAAGATAAGCTATATAAATAGCTTACAGGAGTTATAAGAGCCGAAAAATCAAAATCCTTAGCTAATACCGCGTTTAGTAAGGCTAAAGATCCCGGTAATAATAGCGGAAGCAGCACTAAGGGCTTTAAGGAGGACTTTAATAAGAATACTAGCTTAAGCAAACTAAGTAAGAAATATAATACCTTTAAGGAGACTATTATTTTAAAATACGGCTACTATATTAAGCTTAGGAAAGCTATATATAAAGAGCCGGACTATTAAACTAAGTATCCTAATAAGGCCTTTAAATTTTAAAAGGCATTTCGAGCCGCTAAAGCCGCGATTAGTAACGAAGGAAATAAAACGGGCAACGTAACTATTATAACGGCTAGTAGCGAGTTTAACGGCTACCTCTTAAGCGGTGCCGTAATAGATAAATATAAGCCTGTTTAAGATAAAGCTATCGTATACTTTAAATACGTAACTTACTGCTTAAACGACCTTAAATAGTTTATTAATATAAAAGCTATTAACTCCTTTTTAATAATATCGTTAAATAGTAGCCCGCTATAAGTAAAAGCTATAAGCACCGTTAAAGTTATTATTAGTAGCGCTACTTTAAAGCTATTAAACGTTAATTACGCGCTAATATTACTAGCTAACCTTATTAGCAACTAGTGCCTTAAGGAGAAGGGCATTAAGCTAGATAATATTAAAAAACGGCTATTTTATATACCCTTTAAGACTAAGGTTTATAATATCGCTTAAAAGATATATATTATAACGATCCCGGATATAAAGCTAAGGGGCATATATATAACCCTTAACTTTATAGCCTTACTATATACTTAGCGATATATAAATTACGAGATAGTATACCGCCGCCTTAGCTATACTAGCTTAAAGAAGGTCTTTAAAGCGTATAATAAAGCTAGCTTTAAAATTAATAAAGAAGAGGCTAAGAGATTTTATTATAAAGTATACTACTTAAGGAAAGCGGACGCGATAATTAATTGCAACCTAAGCATAGTAGCTTAAGCGTTCCTTATATATATATATTAAGACTTCCTTTAATATAAGCTTATAAGCTATAAGGGCATTAACTATTGCCTTTATAGTATTAATATCTTTATTAGATTTTACTAAGCACTATTTTTACTTATAAAGGATTGGGCCTTCGATATAATAAAGGCTTAGAAGTTATAAGTCAAAAAAAGCGCTACTAGCGCCTTTATTTAAGTACTAGCCTTTAATAATATAATAGAATTCTACATTAAGAAGATAAAAGCTTAGTTAAGGGAGGACTACTTTAAGCTACGCTATAGCGCACCCTACGTATCTTAATAAAACGGTAAAGTAAAGAGAGCTAGCCGCACGCTTATAAAGTCCGTAAAGGTAATATATATTAAGATAGGGCTACCGGAATTCTTTTAGCCTTAGTACGTAAAAATAGCTATATATATAGCGAGCCTCTTACCTATATACGGCACGGCTTTAAAAAAGGCGCCGCTAAAAGCTTTACTTAAGGAGATTAAGGTTTTCTATATATATTTTATTAAATATATCCGGACTTAAGGTTATATCGTATATATAACTAAGCTATAAAAGATATTAACTAAGATAGCTAAAATAGACCTTAAGGCGTAAAAAGAAAGACTTATAAGTCTTAAAGGGCTTTATAGTTATATCTATAAAGTATAGCTCCTTAACTAAAAGAAAATTATAATTATTAAGGACGTACGCTTTTATAAAGCAATTAAGAAGACTTTACCCTTTAAGGAAGAAAACTATAATATTGCGGTCTTTAATAAAAATAAGGATAACGCCGACCTTATAAAGGATATAATGCCGTATCGCTTAAGTTATTATAAGACCTTTAACCGTTAAGATAATCTTAACTATAATAAGAATAATAAATCTAAGGGGGGTAAGCTAAGTAGCCCTTAAGATAAGGGTAACGAGCTAAAGTAATAGTAGGCTCCGAAGCTGCTGCCCTTTAAGTAGTAATAAGCTTTATAGCCGTTACTACTAACCCCTTATTATACCCCTTCCCCGCTTATAATAATAATAAAGCTAAGCGATAATAATATAAATATCTTAATGCTAAATACCTTAGTTTAAGGGCTAGAGGTATACTTAAGAAAGACTATAAGAGTTTAAAGTAGTTTAAAAACGGCCTTTATAGGTGCGGGTTACTTTAAGACTTTTATAAAGACCTTATAGCTAAAGATACGCTTAATTCCCTATACGCTAAACCTTAGTAATAAGAGACCTACGGATTCCCCGCTTAAGGTACTATAAGCTAATAAGATATACCGACTTAATAATCGGCTAACTTATTAATAAACTAGTTATATAGTAGCGGTTAAGGGAGGGCCTTAAAGGACTATATTAAGGGCTTTAACGTTAAAGCTTATTATTATAGACTAATACTAAGACTTATTTAAGCCGGGCGTATTAATAGCCTTTAAAGTAATCTACTAAAAGAGGGACTAATTTAATAACTTAAGTAACTAGCTAGTCCTCTTTATATTTAATATAATAATCGCCGCTATAAATAGTTCGCTAATAACCTAAAAATAAGCCTTTAAGCGGGATAACTATAAAACCCGCTAGCTACCCGCAATAAGGCGGGAAATTAATAAATTAAAGTAAAAGGATACTTAAAACCTTATATATAAACTATTAAAAGCTTAGGTCTTTAATAGGAAATAAGTCTATCTTAAAAAGCTAGTTTAAGGTAAGAACCCTTTATAAAGGCTTATTAAGTTATTTAAGGAGACTAAGACTTAAAGGATAAGCTTATAAAGAAGCTTTATATAAAGGTAGTATACTAAGCTTTATTAAAGCTATTTATAATAATTATTATAGTTAAGGACTTAAAATAAGAACAATTTAACGTTATTTACGCTTATATATATATAAAAGCATAAAAGGAGGCTTTCGTTATATAGCTTTATAAACTTAAAGATAGTATAAACCGGGTTTATAAGCTTAATAAGGCTTTATATAGCTATAAAAGCTCGCTTAAGTAGTAGTATAACTAAGTAAGTATAGACTTAAAAGAATACGGCTTTAAGCGCCTTAAGATAAATAAGTATATCCTCCGCTATAAAGTAAGCAATATACTTATAATTATTTATATAGATAATTTTATTATAGTAGTACTTACTAAAGAAGCTATTAAGGCCGCGGCTAATATCCTAACTAAGCTATATAAGACTAAGTAGCTCGGCAAGCCTTAAGAATTCCTAAGCATTTAATTTAAATAGGATAAGGCGGTAAGAACGATTTTTATATACTAAATAAGGTTCGCTAAGAAGATCCTTAAGAAATTTAGTTAAGAGGTTACCGGAGCTATAAAAGCGCTATAGCTAGTAAGACTTAAGGTTCCTTATAATTAAAAGAGTTAAGAACTTATAATAAATACTATAAAGTAGCTTCGCTAAACTAATAGCCTTAATTACTTATTAATAAGCACTTAGCTAAATATTATATATATAGTAAATAAGCTCTTTAAAGCTAATAATAACTTAATATATAACTATATAGTAATTATAAAGATACTATAGCGTTATATTAAGGGCACTTAAAACTATAAGGTTATAATAAAGGGGAAATACTTAATTAAAGACCTTAAGCTTTAAGTATATATAGATACCTCCTTTATTAATTATTAAAGTACTTATTACTTTATAGCGGGCTATATTATATTCCTTAATAAAAGGCTTATTTTTTAAAAGAGTAAGAGGTAAATAATTATAGCGACCTCGTTAATAAAGGCGGAGTTTATAAACTTTATGCTTATAAGCATAGCGGCGATATAGTAATATTAGCTATTAATAAAGCTAGGCTAGCTATAACTAAGTTTATCTATAATCTTTATAAATAGTTAAAACGCGAGGCTTATAGTACTAAATAAAAATAACTTAGCTAAGATTAAGTATATCGATATCCGCTATAAATAAATTATTTACTATACCGATAAAGGCTTTTTTCGATTAATATAAGTATAAACTAATAAGATAATTATAAATAGCTTTATAAAAGGCCTTTTAAAAGAGAAATATAACTAATTTATTTAATAGCTAAGAATAAAAAAGGCGGCTAAATAAAGCTTTAAAAGGCTCTATATATAAATAAGTATATAGATAAGGCGTTATATAAGCGGAATAGCTAGTTATAATTAATTAAGATTAGAAAATACTAAGGCTAAAGTAATATATAAAGGAAAGGCTATATCGTAAGGCTTTATATATATATACGCCCTATATATAGCTAAAGGGAGGTATTATAAACGTAAGGAGTATAAACGCTAAGGCTATATACTTAATTCACTGCGAGAGCCCTAAGCGTAGCCCTAGCCCTTATTTGCAGGGGTTAGCTATATATATATAAGGGCACCCCTTCGCATATATATTCCTTCCTAGCTAGCTAGACACCATCATCATCTTCCAGAGCTCCCTTTTTCCACAGTACCCACCTAAGTAGGTACTGTGGAGAGCTCGCTCACTCCTCGTCCAGCTCCCCGTTTCACCGTGGAAAAAGCATGATGCCACCGACAAGACGCCAGTTCAACATGTCTTCATCAAGACAAGGTCTATTACTGTAGCTGTAAGACCCAACTCGCCTTCTGTCGAGAATGCACGCTTTCTGCATCGAGAACAAAAAGAAAGCCTACCCCAACCAGCTTTGCATCCTGCGCAGCCGTCGTCCTTCATCGCGCGCACTGGCCAGCTGGTGCGTCAAGCAGGGGCCCGAAATGTCGTCATGGCTCTCAGTCGTCACCGGCTCGCCTCTAGGCCAACGTTGCATGCAATTGAACCATGTCCACATACATGTACTCGTCAATAGCCCTCGTACGCCCCTTCAGACCCTTTGTGGGACAACATGGTCACCCAACTTTCGTCTGATTCTCCAGACTTCCGCCAATGCCCTGGTATACTCCTCCTCCATGTCGAACCCTAAAGTCAAATCGCCAAACGCCGTGCTCTGACCTCTCCGAGTGCTGCTGGCCAACGAGAAATGGATGGCTTCGGCCACTGGTGGTTTTTATCCTCCATGACACAAAGGTTGGCTCACACGCTCTGGATCGGGCCTCCCGCGTCGCTCTCCTTTTTCGGCGCGCTTGCCATGGCAGCCGTGTCCTGGCCCTGCTTCTCCACCGGCGCCGTTTCGCACTTGTTTTGTGCCTCTCCGGCGCCCGCCGATGGGCTCGGGGGTTTCGTCGGGGCGTAGGCGCTGCGTTCTCGAATCTTGCCGCCGTACGTGTAGAAGATGAAGGGGATGGGCGCCAACACGGCGGCCACGCAGCCCAAAAGCGTCGCCGCCCAGTGGATGCCCATGCCTTGAAACATCTGTCTCGCAAATAGCGGGAAGCCGGCTCCGGCAAGCGACCGCAGAAAGGTATTGCCTGCGATGGCCGACGCGGCAAACATCAGGTAGGCGTCGACGAGATAGTTGAGTGCCTGGAGGAAAATGGACATGAGGCCGAAGCCTGTGAAGATGCCACTCGCCGCCGGCACGGCCCAGTGGATGTCGGCCCTGTAACCAGTCCTGCGCCATGGTCAGCAAGAGCGTGTCAGGGGGGCCCTGGAGTCGGCTTACCATCCGAACCAAAAGATGCCAATGGTGAAAGAAACGCCGCCGGCCATGACGTTGGGCAACCGCCATTCGGGGATCGGGACGCCGTTGTTGCCGGCCAGCTTGCGCATGTACCACGGCTGCTGCGCAATCACAGTGGCTCCCGCAATGAGCTGTCCGCAAATCATGCCGAAAAAGGTCAGGCCCGACTGGCCCAGGCTGAAGCCGTGCACGCCGACGAAGACAATGGGGTAGGCCGTGAGGAAGAGGTAGAGCAGGCCGTAGATGAAGCTCATGTAGATCGAGAGGAGCAGGATGATGGGCTCGGTAAAGAGGAGACGCATGGGTCTAGAAAAGTTCTTCTTGACCAGCTCGGTAAAGTCGACCTCGATTTCCTCTTGCTTGGCGTGAATCCCCCAGTTCTTGGTCCGCCGCCGCAGCTCCGACGCTTTGGTGACGAGGAGCACGGGCGGGTACGTCTCGCTGAGGAAGCAAAGGTCGAGGATGAAGGCGGCAAAGCCCATGATGGAGGGTAGATACTCGGTCCAACGCCAGCCGAGGTACGACTCGACCATGAAGCCGCCGATAAAGGGCGCCAGCAGGGGCCCCGTGAAGACGGCCATGGAGAAGAGGGTGACGGCAATGCCTCGGGTCGCATTGTCGAACATGTCGGAAAAGACGGCGGCGACGACGGCAAGCGGGCAGGCACCAAAGAAGCCGCTGAAGAAGCGGCAGAGCAGGATGGTCTGTATGTCCTTGGCGGTGGCGCAGGCAATGGAGAAGAGGGAGAAGCCAAACATGGAGACGACAATGGGCAGTCTGCGGCCGCGCAGCTCTGACAGAGGGGCCCACAGAGTCGGGCCAAAGGCGAAGCCGAGGACGTAGAATGTGGTGCCGAGCAGGCCGACTTCTGAGCTGACGCCGTACTGTCTGGCCACGACGGCCGTGGCGCTCGAGAAGATGGATGAGGTAAAGGCCGACGTCATGGTCGTGTAGCCCAGCATGGCGGCCGTCAGGATCTTCTTGCGCAGGGGCCAGTTCTGCGCGTGCAGAGGATCGTTGGGGCCGTCGAACTCGACCACGTATTCCTCGCGATTCGGCAGCGGCGGAGGGTAGGGCTTTCCGGCGCCAAAGGCAGGCAGCGGCCTCCTGCTGCTGGAGCGGCTGCCGATGCGGGAGCCGACGGTTGCCGTGTGCTGGCTGCGCTGGGTTTGAATCCGGCTCAGCTCCGTGGGGTGACGCTCGAGAGTGCCGTGGCCCGTGTTGCGACGAAAGACTTGGCTGCCATTGGGGCCCCGGGACGAGAGGGACGACGAGGCCGTCGACGCCAGCGAGACAACCGACTCGATCTCGTTGCTGGCGCGGCTTCTGTAGAGGGCGGGCGAGGCATCGCGCTCTGCCTCGGCAAGCTCTCGATCCACAATGTCCATGGCCACGGTGGACGTGAGAGCTGCCTAATGCTTTTCTTGCCGAGTTTTGGCGGGAGTTGTCGTCAGGTTCGACCTCGGGCTGCTCAGGGCCAGCTGGGGGTAGGAACAGCAGGGCTAGGGGGGGGGGGGGGACAAATGCTCGTGGTGTTGTGTGTGTTGTGGCTTCTCCCAACCTATGATGAAGCTACCGCTGCTACGACTAGTAACCATGTAAGTGTCGGTCAAGCTGGGACACACATGCATATACATACTGTACATACATACAGAGTACATACGTACGTAGGTGCATGGTGTGATAAATACATATACTGTACTCGGCAAACGGCACATTACAAATTGAGCAAAAGTCGCCAATGGACATGCTAGCTTCATGTATGTATGTATGCATGTACGAAGTACGCCGCAGACAATGGCGGCGGATCCGGTGGGGCGCCGCCACAGGCGCTACAACCGGAACACGATGCTGGCTGGCCACGGACCCGACGGCCCAGCTCCTGGGGTCTCAGACGGACTAGCCGAGGGCCCCTCTCCTGAGACCGAACAAACTCTGCCGCCCGTCGGTCCAAACAATCGTGGTAGCGCTTTGCACGCACAGTAGCGCACCCTCGGCGGTGGCCGACGTCCATCCGAAAGCCGGCGCTCCCACCCGCGGTACTGTACCGCTAGGCCTACGCTATCTTGTATCCGCACATGTGCAGGCTTTGACAAGAAAAACTCGGCCGGTCGGCGCCCGATCCCCGAGGGTGGTTTCGGAAGACTTCCGACCCATTGGATGGAGCTTCCACGATCGGTATCCGCTTTTGCCGAGAATCCGGGGCTTTACTCTATACTAGGTAGGTAGGGGCCCGATGGCACAGTGAGGTCCAGCGAAGTACTGTACAGAGTACCTCTATGCAGCATCATTTAAATTTAGGCCCTGATCCACAACGTCTCAAAGAAAATAAGGCAGACATAACAAGAGACATGCTCTACCGAAATTTAGTGCGGGGCTACTCTTATACTATCTTATATCCTTATCGGCTATATATTAGTAATAGCCTTATTTTTACCCTTAATATCTTTAATAAGGCTACTAGCTATAAAAGCCTACTAGCTATAAAGGCCTACTAGCTATAAAGGCCTACTAGCTATAAAGGCCTACTAGCTATAAAGGCGCATACTAAAGTTAGCTTGCTTTAGGTCGTCGTTAGCGTTATCCTTTATAAGGAGCGAAGAAGCTATTATAATACTACTCTTAAGCTTAAAAAAAGGCTCCTTATAAGCGCCTTAAAAATGCCTTATAAGCGCCTTAAGAACAATAATATAGGCAGCCTAAAATAATTCTAGGCGGCGCGCTGCTTAAAATTATTTAAGGCCGCTTATAGTAGAATTCGACCTTTTTTTAAGTATCTTTACTTATTATAAGTATATAAGGGGCCCTTACTAGCTTAGTATATCGTAAGTAAGGGGGGATATATAGCTATAAAAGAAGGAGCTCGGATTCTTTAATTTATACTAAAAAACGCTATTAATTAAAGTATAGTTACTTTTTTATCTAAAGGGCATATTTATATTAGTTTTTTTAAGACGTTATAAATTAAGGCCTTAAACTATATAATAGCGCCGGGGATTTTTTCTCGCCCTTATACCCTTACTTACTAAAAAGAGACTAAAATTACTTATTATATCGCTACTACCTTACCTCCTTTAAGAGAGTATATAACTTAGCTAACCCCCCCCTTTAATTATTTATATAACTTCTTCGCGAACTAAACACTCGCCCGTAGCGGGTGCGTATCGCGTTTAAAACTCTTACTAATAATAAGAATTAATTCGGCGGTATCGGTTACCCCTTTAAGACGATATCGCAGCGTAGCTAGGGGACGCGGGGGCGAGGGGGTAGTCCGCCTCGCACCGGCATCGACCGCACCGCTTAGTATAACGAAACGCCCTTTAGCTTTACGTACTTAAATAAAGAGCTAAATATACCTTAATAAGATAATAATATATAGCCTAGTTAAACTATATATAATACTAATAAAAGGAAGGCTTATAACGAAATTGCGGGTATAGTTTTATATATATAGTTTAACTAAGTATAAGTAGTAGTTAAAACCTTTCTTCGCTTTAAGGAGCGCGCTAAAAGCGCGCTAATTATAGTATAGGCCGACTTTAGGCTTTATAAGGCTATTTAAAGCGCGATAAAAGAAGCTATATATAAGGAACTAAAATAAAGCTAAGCTTAAGGCTTAAGGGAAAGACTTAAAAGGACTTAAGTAATAGTAGTAGCGGGCCTTAAAGGGCTAGTATAGTATAATGCGAAGATAAAGCCGGTCTTACTTTAGTATAAACGCAAGCTAGTAATAGTCTTAATAAGAGTAATACTAAATATCTTAAACTATAAGCTAAAAGATATAGTTAAAGTAATTAACGTAGCGCTTAATATCTCTTTTACTATAATAATAAGACGCCTTTTAAGCGGGGATATCGCGGTAATATTTAATATAGCGGTATAACCTTATTAGTAAAACTAAGACTAAGTAAGGAGCGTTTTTAAGCTAAAGGTAGCGATAGCGCGTAAGGCTTATATAATAATTACGAAAAATATCTTAATAAAGGTCTTTAAAATAAATAAGGCGCTCTTAATTAAGGAGATCGCTAATATTAATAAAGTAAAAGTTATATAAGCGCGAGTAATACGGCTTTAAACTAAGACCTTATTAGCTATAACCTTTATTATTAATATAAGTAGCTTAGCGGAGGCTAATAAGCTATATAATATAAGCTTATTTTTTAAGGCCTAGATATTTTAATATAAGCTATATAATAAGTTAGTTAGACTTACTTAGTGCTATAACTACTATAAATACGGGAATATCGCTAAACGTTATATTTTAATATAGCTTTATGCTTACTATAAAAGGACTTTATATTACGGAACGTAAGATATAAGCGCTCCGGCCACTCGTATATCGGTATATAAGATATAAGCATATAGACGATAATTAACGTCCCGACCCTTAACTAAGGCCGGGGCGAGACCTTTTAGCAGTGCGGTATTATCGCACTGTTTCTCCGTAGCAAATAGTAATAATTCCTTTAGCGTAAGTTCGATCCCCGCGCGATAAAGTAGACCTATAAGTCCGTACGGAAATAAGGCTCCCCCCGGGCGCGCGTGATAATATAAGCGTGCGCAGCTTCTAGCTACCGGCTTAATAAACCGGGGAGGTCCCGTCTTATAGACAACGAGGACGTTATCGTCTTTCCTTTCGAGGCGGTAATTATTATAGAACGTAAGATATAAGCGCTCCGGCTACTTGTATATCGGTATATAAGATATAAGTATATAGACGATAATTAACGTCCCGACCCCTAACTAAGGCCGGGGCGAGACCTTTTAGCAGTGCGGTATTATTGTACTGTTTCTCCGTAGCACTTTATAAATAAGTAGCGAGGATAAGTACTACGTAAAAAAAAGCGAAATCCCTTATAACTATATATTTTATAGTAAGTAGCACTTAGTATAGTCTTATACTTATTTTATAGCTATAAAAGCTTAAGATAAGGTAAAGGATTACTACTTAAACTGCTTATAACGCTTTGCTAGTACTTATAGCTAGCTAGACCTTTAAATCCCCCTTCCTTTTATAAAGGACTAAAGGCCTACTTTATTATAAGCGCGGAAACGCTTTAAGCAGCTAAAAAAGGATAGGTAAACGCTATTAACACCGCCGGCTAAGGTATAAATAGTAAGCACTAACCTAAGTAATATTAAACGATATATAAAGCAATAAAGCATATTACTCTTAACTTAAGCTATTACCTTATCTTAAATAATAAACTTTACCTTAACCCTTAATATATAAAATTAAAAGTCCTTTATTAAAATATATAAAAAGGATATAAGCTAGCACGACTAGCCTTTAGCTACTACGCTAAGTATAATATAATAGCGCTTTAAGAGATAGAGAAAATAGAAGGCTTAAAGGCCCCGCTTTTAAAGGGCGTACTATACCGGCTAGTTTATAAGGAAAGCTATAACGCGATATATATTTATAAGAGGCATAATATAAGGACGTAGATACTATAGACCGGATATAATTAAGGGGAGATAACTTTTAGCGATAGTATAAAGTTAAGGTCCTTATACTTACTACTAAAAGGAATTTAAATAGGCTTAGCTAAGGCCTTAAAAGAGGTTAATAGCTAAGGCCTGCTAGTTTTAGTAAGGGACTTTAATATTTATTACTTACTATAAGACGCTTATAACTAAACTTCCGATAAAGTAAAATAGTTCGTTAAGGAGGCCGCGCGGCTTTAGCTCGAACTAGCTATACTAAGGGGGGAATATATACGTTTCTTTTACGGGTATAAAGATAGTATAATTAACCTTATATAGGCTATAATAAAAACGGCTATAAAGTTTATTAGCTTAAACTTAGACCTTATAAGGTCTAACTATATCCTATAAGTAGTTTTATTTAAAATAGGTTTTAAGCTAAAGGAGGTATTAGTAATACTAAGGTAAAAAGAGGCGGAAAAGAAAAGGGTTAAAGCGGAAACCTTATCCCGGCTTAGGATATAATAGCTTACGCTTTATAGCTTATAGGAGATTAATATAAAAATAGATAGCTTATATAACGATCTCGATAAAATCGCCTACGCGATAGTCCCGCACTAAAGGTAAGCGATCTTAAAGGGCAATATATAGTTTACCTTAAAGGCGGCCTAAGCTACTTAAGCTACGAAAAGGGCTTAAAGATACTATAAAGGATATAGGACTTAAGCAAACTAAGAAGCGCTATAAAAAGCAGCTACGGCCTAAAAGTAAGCTATATATAATGCAAGATAAGAATATTAAAGAGACTTCTTTAAAGAGATTAGCGCTAATAATACTAAGCTATAAAACGTTAAACGGTAAGCGCGGCTATATAGTAAGCTACCTTTAAACTTAGCGTACTTATTACTATTAACTAGTAAGGGCTATAAATACTAACTAACCCCCGACTTTAAAGAGAAAGCTTAACTTTTAGCGGAGCGCTTTTTTTTAGCTAAAGCCGCAACGCTTTTAAGACCTCCTTAGCGCGCGGCTAAGAAAGAGCTTATTATAAAATAGCGTATCGACTTTATAGATATATCTTAAGTAATAGGCAAAATAATAAGTTAAAAGGCGGTAGGCCTAAATAAGGTCCTTTTTAGCTTCCTTAAGTTTTATAGCTTAGCGCCTTTAGCTTAGCTAGCGATAATCTTTATAGCCTATATAAAGATATTATACTTTCCGACTTAGTTCCGGTCTACGAACGTAGTAGTGCTAAGAAAACTAAGAAAGAAACCTAAGGTATACTACACTACTAAGAGGTAAAGACCTATTTCCCTCTTATTAATAATAAGTAAGATCTTAAAGTAGATTTTAGCTTAAAAACTTGCGACCGTAGCGGAAGTAAATAAGGTCTTATTTAAAGGATAGTTTAGAAATAAAAAGGAAAGGTCTATAAAGGCGGCAATACTCTAAGTAATAAAACTAGTATATATAACGTAAGCTAAAAAAGGGATAATATTATTCTTTTAACTTAATATTAAAAGGGCCTTTAATATAGTTAACTATAAGAAACTTTTAAGGGAACTTACCCTTTAAGGCTACCTTAAGTAGTTTATAAGGCTAGCCCGTAGCTTTATAAATAAGCGCTACTTAACCTTTTATTTTAATAGAAAAAAGGCTATATTAGTCCGAATTACTATTAAAGTCCCTTAAGGCTTATCGCTATTCTTAATCCTATTTCTTTACTATATAATACCCTTTTATAAAAGATTAAAAAAGCTAAAAGAAGTTTATATTATCGGTTTTACTAATAATATAAATATCCTTAGCGTTAGCCTTAAGGAGGGATTAATAATAGTGCGGCTTAAAGCGGCTTAAGAGGTATACGCTATATAAGTAAAGGAGTTTATAGTAAACTTTAAACCTTTAAAGAGTAAGCTTATCTACTTTATAAGAAGATATAAGGCGATTATAACCTTTATCCGCCTTAAGGCCGCTATAATAGTGCCGGTCTAAAACGCTAAGCTCTTAAGGGTATAAGTAGACTATAAGCTTAAGTAAAAGGTATACTTTAATAAGCTACGCGCTAAGCTAAAAAGGCAGAACTTAGCCCTTATAAAGCTTATAGCGTTTATATAAGAATATATTTTACTTAAGGCCCGGGAAGTTTATAGTAAAGTTATCCGGTCCCTTATACTATATGCTATAATTATATTTTATAAGATAACCTTAGTAAATAAAAAGCCCCGCGGGATAGCTATAAAGCTAGTATAAGATTAAACCGCTTACTTTTAAATAGTTGCGGGAGCCTACCGGGCTACTTTAATTTACTAGCTTAAAGCTAAAACCTAGGTCTTGCTAATTAACCTTAACTTAAACTAAAGAATAGCTAATACCCTTAAAAGGCTAAAAGACTCCGGAATCCTAGACTAAATCTAACGCGCGTCCGCATTAGTAGTAAGACTACTCCGGTAACGTAGATAATAGCTAAGGCGGCCTATGCCTTTAAGGCCACCGCTTGCGGAGGTATTAAAGGGGGTATAGTCTTAAGTTAAGTCTAGCAAGCTTTAAGAGAAGAAAAGAATAAAGGAAATCCTCTTTAAGGAATAAGCTAAGCAGTAAAGCTTAAAGGAGGAACTTATTAAATAGCGCTAAACTATGCTTTACCCTGTAAACTTACTACCCCGGTTTAATAAAGCTATAGCGCTTAACCGGCATAAGGCGCTACTTAAGTACTTAAGCTTTACGAGTACTTAAATATAAACTAAAGTAATAAGCTTTAAAGACTTCTTATTCCGCTATAATATACCTAAAATTATATTGCTTCTTTATAACTATAAGTAATAGCAGGATACTATTTACTATATAATAATAAGCTATAAGCTTATTAGTAAGGTAAGGGGGATACTATTATAGCGACTTTATAATATAGGCAAGGTGCGGGCAAAGCTTTAAAAATAAAAGATAGCGGCTATATTAGTAAGATAGTTTTTAAGCTTAAGGCGCTTATAATAATTCGATTTAATAATACGACTATACTAAGGGGAAGATAAAGTATACGCGGCGGCTTTAGCTATACTTTAGTTAAAAGGGGATATATATTAATTAAATCGCCCCCTTAGTTTAGCTTAAAAGGATAACTTATTAATATAATAAACGCTATAAAGCACTAAAACGCCGAAAACTTCCCCCCTTAAGACCTTATTTAGCTTATAGGGCCCTTATTAAACCTATCTTAAGCTAGCGCCTTAGCTAGCTTCCCCTCTTAGTTCCCCCCCCTTAATACTATTTCTTTACCTTAGCTAATATCTAAGCTCGTTATTATCGTCTCCGGCGCCGCGTTAAGCGCGACTAAGAGCGACTACGGACTTCCTTATTTAAGGAGTGCTATAAGAACGTCCTACCTAGCTACGACTACGGGTTAAAGTAACGGGCGCCCTCCCCTTCCCGCGCTTATAGCGACTTAAGGTCGTAGTAAGAGTAGATATAAAAGACATTATCTTACTAGCAGCCCGCTAAGGCGTTTACTTTAAGGCTTATAAAGTCCTTAATATTAGCATTAAAAGCGGAATAAGGCTAAGCTAAGTAAAGCGACTTAAATAATACTTAATTAACTAAGCGGTATTAAGCGTTATAAGAAAATTAAAAAGAAAAGACTTAGCCTTACTATAAGTAAAAAACTAAAGGTACTTAAGGTTTAAGCTAAGGTCTTTAGTATCCCCCTCCTTACTAGCTAGGTTAAGAGTATAAGCGGCGCGGGCATACTTTAAAGCGGTAGCCGCAAGGCTATTAGCTTTAAAAGTACTACTTTTAAAAAGGCTATAAACCCGCTTTAATATAGCTAAGGGGACGTCGCGGCCTATAAATAGGCTAAGAGTAAGTAAAGTAAGGAGCGAAGTAAGGTTATTATTATAGTCGCTATTATTACCGCTCTTATAGTTAAAACTAATAAGGATAGTATTAAAACCGGGTAAAGGGCTAACCTCGTTTTTAAGGACCTTAGTCTTAGTCTCGGCCTTGTTATTATTATTATTATAGTCGTCTTAGTCCTCTTTTTCCTTTAGCTTATTATTATTAATATTAAGCTCGGGCTCCCGTAAGTTAAATATAATATTAGTCTTAGCGGCCTTTCCCTTACCCTTACCTTAAAGCACCCCCTTATACTTAAGCTTATAGGCGAGGGCGGCGCGCTCTTAAGTATAAGCTTTAGTAAGAGCCTTAGCCTAAGCCTTTTTCTTAGCCTTAGCCTTAGCTTTTAAGTTCTTTAAAACGATAAAACCCTTAAAGGGCGGGGGCTTAAGCGGAACGAGAGTAGCGTAAGTATATATAAGGTTTAGGTTAAGCAAGCGACCCTTAAGGGCGATATCCCGGCCTTTATAGCCGCTAAAGCTAAGGTAGTCGGCTACTATAAATAGCGCGTTCTTTTTACTTTTTAAGTTTTAAGCTATAGCGTAAACGGTTTAGTAAATAATTATAACGGTGCTATTAACCTTATTAGCGAGCTTAGCGTTAGCCTTACGGGCTATACGCGCGTTATTAACGAAGTAGCTAAGAGTAAAAGTAAGTAGCTTAACGTTTTTATTAAAGGAGGCCGGACTAAGGGGAGCACTAAACGTAAGAGCTTATACTATAGTAGCGCTAGCACGCTACTAAAGCTTTATCGCCGCGAAGGCGAGCTTTATATATATAAAGCGCTTAATAAGCTAGCTAGATTTATACGACTTTTTTTAAGCGGCGTAAAGCTTATAGGCCGTATCTTTACTTATAGCGGTAAGCTATAAAGGAGATTAGCTAAGGTATATAAGTAGGTTTAATATAAAGCTACTTACTTAAAAATAAGAACGGTTACTTAAAGAGTATATAATATACGCTTTTATAAAGATAGCTAAAAGAGGATTAGCTATATAGACTATATATATTTATATAGCGGATATAACTTAGATATATATAAGCTTAGTTTTAATAGCCTTAAAATACTATAAGTATATCGTCGCTTAATAAACGGCCTATATATATATAATAAGGAATTTTACGCTTAGTACTATAATAAGCCTAGGCCTTTTTATCCTTAGTATCTTTACTTAGTAGCTTAAGGAGTAAACCTATATTAAGGTTAAAAAAAGTAACTTTCTTTTTTAATATAGTAGTAATAAAGATAACGAATACGATAACAGCGGAATAATAAGTATATAAAGGGGGCGGGGCGGTAAGAAGGCGATAGGCTTATAAGAAAGATAAGCGCGTTTTTAGTAAAAGAAAAAAAAGTATAAGTATATACGCGCGGTGCGTATAAAGCTTTATCTTAAAAGCTAAGCGCGAGATTAATAACTAAGCGGCGCGAATAAATAATAGTTATAATTAAGAATATACGTATATAGCGGGGCGCCGAATTCTTATTAGCGGGGACCGCTATAAGCTTACTTTTTAAAGTCGCGCTACTTATAAGAGGGGCGCGGGTTAAAATCCCGTTTACCCCTCCCGCCCCTATATTAAGAGGGTAGATAAGCGGGATAGGAGAGGGTTTACTGCCTATACCTTAAGCCTAAAGCGCGATACTCCGGACCGTAAGCCGCTTAGGTTAAAGGCGGCCTTAGCCTCGCTAAGCCGCATTAAACTGCTTAGTAAGCGAGATATACTCGCGGCGGAAGACGCACTCCCTTTTTCCTTATAAAAAGTTATAAGACCTTATGCGAGGCGGACTAAGCGCGAATAAGAGGAGGTTTTACCTTAAGCACTCCGGTTTTTCCTTTTTATTTATAAATATCGAATTTCTAAAAACTTAGATTAAGTCCTTAGTATAAACTTAATAATAATAATAATAACCCCCTCCTTTATAACTTAACTAAAGCCTTACTTTAATATTATAATTATTATAGCTTTTTTTAGTTATCCGCGAAAAAGTTAAATATCTTAAAGTATTTATTATATATATATCATACTTATTTTAAATAGAAAATAAACCTTTATAATAAAGCCTTTATTATTTTATTTTTTAACTTAAGCGTTTAAATATACTTTTTTATAGTTTTAGCTTTTTAAAAGATTTTTATAATTTATGATTTATAAACAGGTAATATAAAGTAATACTATAAAGTTTCTTATTATTATACTATAGCGAATACCTAAAGGTTAAGCTAATATATAGCTAAAGTTAGATAAGACTTAACCTAAACTTAGCTTAAATTTAACTTAAGTATAAGCTATATAAGTAATACTTATAAGTAAGGAGCTATATAGTTTAAATAAAGTTTTTTTTTCTTAACTTTAAATAAAGAATTATTTAGCTATATACTATTAAACTAAGTATACGCTAGCTTTTAAAAGATTTAAAGCTCCTTTTCGATAAGGTTATATAACTTAAAAAGAAACTTATTATTAATAATATAGCGCGAATAAAAAAAGGCTTCTTAGCGTAAAAAGGCTAAGCTTAAAAAAAGTAAGAAAAAGGCTAAGAGAGGCTAATATTTAAATAAAAGTTAAAAAAGCAATCTTTTTATTTAAAGCAAGAGCTATTAAAATAAGCTATTAAGTTTCAGCAAGCTAATAGTAGATTAAATAGCTAATAAGTTAAATTAAGGCCTTAATATAAAACTTAAAAAAGATAGTAAGAACTTAAATATAAAAAAAGCTAGCTTTCTAACTAATAGCTTAATACTATCTTATAATATAATATCTAAGGCTATAATATTTATAAAAAAGAAAAAGGTAATAAAAAAACGAGTTTAAGCCGCTTTTATTGCTAAAAAAGTTTAATAGCTAGCGTTACTATTTTATAATTTAAGCATAATATATATAAAAGAAGTATAAGATTAATTAAGACTTTTTTTACGCTTAAAAGAAATTTTCTACTTAATTTATAACTACTTAGATACTAAGCTATAGTAAACTATAACAACTTATAATAATATTAATATAGATTAAGACTATAATTAATAAGAGTTCTTTAAGTACTTTAAATTAATTAGCTTTAATATAAATATTTAATTGCGGGCTAAAGTAGCTATCCGCATAATTAAAGGAAGTAAGAGCAAAATATTTATAGCGTCTTTTTTTAAATTTTAAATAAAAGGTTTTTAAAGCAAGAGGAAGGTTATAGCTATATAATATTTAAATTATATTCTTAAAAGGCCCCTTAAGATTTTACTTAAAAGAGGTACTTATAATAATTAATCTTTTAATAAATAGCTTCTTAGCGTAATTAATCGGGTATCGTAAATCGTAAAAAAGCTAAGAAGGGTTTAATAAACTAAGTAGCTATTTTAAAGCTAGAAGAAAGTAAAAAAGAAGGCGACTTAAAACTAAAAAGGCTTATAAAGCAATGTTTTAATAAGTAGAATTAACGCTATAACTTAGCTAAGAGAAGGGTAAAGCTAACTTAATATATAAAAGTATTATACTTATAAGATAATAAAGTATACTGCTTGCTTTTATAAAAAAAAACTTTATAAGTAACTATAGCTATAGCGAAAGAAGTAATTAAAGTAAATTCCGATTTAAAAAAAATGAACCTTAGTATAAAGTTAAGTGCTAAAAAAAAAAGATAGTAAATACCTTAAAGGTTAATAAAAGAGCACTTTATATTAAACTTAGTACTACCTAAAGTTAATAATAATATAAAAAGGGCTTAATATGCTTATAAATATAAGCTATAATTATTATACTATAGTAAGTAAAAGGGTAATAATAAAGCTATAAATACCTTTTATAGATAAAATAAAAAGGCGACTATAGCCTTTTTTAAAGATATATTAACGCTTAAAATAGAAAGTATTATAGTATTTAAGATAAAGATAAATAGGTATTTAAAATAAATATTCGCTTATATAGTACTAAAGTTAAGCTATAACGTATTTTTATAGAGACTATAAATAAAGTAGAATAAAGTAGTTTATAATAGTAAGAGGGACTAAATTAAGTATAAAAAAGCATAGATTTAAGTTAGCTTTTAAAAGTTAAAAGAAGCTATAAAGATTATAAATATCTAAAAAGTAAAGCTACTAAGCGCCTTAATCTTTATAGCGGAGTATAAAGATAAAAAGGCTTAAAAGAATAGCTTAAAGTAGCGATAAGCGCTAAATATAAAAGTCATTATAATAAAAGATATAAAAAAGCCCTTTAACTAAAAACGCTTATCGACTTAGCGGACTATATCCCGGCTTATATATTATAAGCTAACTTAGATATTTTTATACTTATAAAAAGGCTTAAGTAGCTTTTATATTCATTTAGCGTAAACTATAAGATTTATCTTACTTATAATAAAAATAATAAGAAGCCGGTATTATTATTAAGGCCTTTATATTATATATTTAAAAAAAAGCTTCTTATTCTTTAAAAGACTTTAAATAAGTTACTAAAAGTAAACCTTATCCACTTTAGTAGCTTATTAGCTATAGCGCCTGTATTATATATAAAAAAGTTTAACAGCCGCTTATACTTATATTATAACTACTAACCTTAAAATATTAATCGAAAAAGAGACTAATATATATTACTGCTAACTATATAAATACTATAGATATTAGTAAAAGTATATTATGTTAAAAAACTAATATCATTTTAACGTTTTATAAGATTAAAATCGCAAAAAGCTATAAGTTTAAGATAGTTTTAAAGATTAAGTTCGGCTTCTTTAAGTAATAAGTATACCTATTTAGCTTAATTAAAACGCTAGCTAGCCTTTTACGCTATATTAACTAAGTATTTAAAGATTACTTTTATAAATTTATTGTAATTTATAAAGATAATATACTAATTTCCTTTATAGAAATCGCTTTATAATTAATAATAAAAGTAAATAAATGTCCTTAAAAACCTATACAAAGCGGGCTTTATATTAAACCTATAAAATATAACTTTGTAATATAAAAAGTAAAGTCCTTAGGTTTTATTATAAAAGCTAAGGGTAAAGTTTAATAAAACTTAAAGAAGATTTAAGCTATTTTAATATAATAAGCACTAAGGAATATAAAAAGCGTTTAAAGCTTCTTAAAGTTTAAAATTACTATTATACTTTTATCCTAGTTTATATTAAAGTCTCGCAATAGATAGATAGTGTTTTTAAAAAGCATTACTTTTTTATAAACTAATAAGTATTAACCTATATTTAAATTTATTTAAAGGGCGTTTTATAATATACTAATATTATAGCTATATAACATTAAGAGACAAATATACTTAAAAGTAAACTACTTAAAGTATAAAGTAAGCGGTAGATTAATATAAATAAAGCTAAACGGTATATAGCACTTAGGAAGCTTTTTTCGAAATAGTTAAATATAGTAAAGGATTACTATCCGATTTACGATAAAAAGCTACTAATAATTATAAGATAATAAAACTTCTAAGAAGCAAAGTTATAAAATGTATTAGCGTTTATAATACTAATAAACTATATAGACCTTAAGTACTTTATAATAAAAAGAAAGTTAAGTAAAAAGTTAAGTAAATAAGTAATTAAGCTCGCTTTATATAACTTTATACTTAAGTACTAATTAAAAAGGTTAATAGTAATACTTTATATATTATTATATAATACTTAAGATACGATACTAGGTATATTAAAAAAATAGGAAGGGGAGTATATAGTTTAATTAATCTTAAATAGCGCGCGGCTAATAAGATATTAAGTTCGTTTAAGTAGTAAGTATATAAACTTCTTATTACAATTAGTATAAGAAGAGTATATAGTCGTTATAATATAAGTAAAAGAAAAAAATAAAAGGTTAATCGCTTATTTAAATAAAGCAGGTAACTCTATATATCGGCCTAAAAATAAGTTAAGTAAAAGCGGAGTTAAGCTAAAACTTAACTTTATCTTAAGCTAAAATATACTTTAAGAATAGATAAGACCGGCCTATATATTTAATAAGTAAAAGATATAAAAGTAATAAATAATAATATAATAAAAAGGTAAGAACTATTAAGTAGTATTTTAAGTAGTATAAAAAGGTAATTAATTGCTTATATTAAAATAGTAACTAAAAGTTTAAATAAGTTAGTATATAATTAATATAAAAAGGCGCTTTAATTTTAAAGACTACTTATAAGTGTGTTAAAGGTTAGAGCAGAAGCGAAATTGTGGGAAATTAGGAGATCACGTGATGTCACGTGATAAAGGAGTCGATGTTATGTAAGGCAGGATTTTGGCTGGAATTGATTGATGAAGAATTGAGTGCGTGAGTGCTTGTAGAATTACTAGCTATCTAGTGGCGGCAGATTCGCCTTTTATAGACAAATGTGAGGGAACGGAGTGACATATCCGGACCGGCCATCGGGTGGTCTTGAGGCCCGAAGAATGCTGATTTCAAAGCATTTTACCCCGTGGCTGTATGTCCCGTCCTTATGCGGCAATTCGTGTTTGAAGTTAGTTGAGGTTGGTTTGGGTCTAAGCGGATCTTTGTTTCATCCAGCCACCCCAACCTCCTTAGTTCCGTATATAACGTTATAGACGTCGTATAAGGACGTAAGGACCTGGAAAATAACGAGCCGAAGCTAGGCTATTCAATGCGGGTTTTTGTATAATTTATACACCCCCCTATGCATAGCTTATTAAGTAAGCATTAAATAGCTGATTTATTAAAGTAGTAAAATCACTCTCTTACAAAGTGCTAAGTAAAGCTTAATATATTATAAAGAAGGAAAAGAAAGAGCAAAATAAGTTATAAGTATTAATTGCTTAGCGAATATATAACTTAATAGCAGTAAGATACTTAAAATATAAAGAGACGCTTATAATATTAGCTTAAACTATTTTTAGCTAAGCTAGTTATTAATAGTATGCTAGGTTATTATAAACTATAAACTATATAATAAAAGCTATATTTAAAAAAAGCTTTAAAAAAGCTTTTTTAGCTATTACCCCTTTTAATATAACGATTTATAAACTTTATTATAAACTTTATAGTTTAGTTACTTTTAATAAAGATAAAGGGTTTAAAAAACCTTTAAGTATTAATAAACAAGTTAATAAAAGCGATAATACTAAAAGTAATACTAATAATAAAAGTAGCGGCGTATATTATAAGGTTCTTATAGTTTTATTTCCGCTTTTATAAAATACGAAGGTTTATTATTTTAAACTAAAAAACAAACTAAAAAGGTACTTTTAATAAAAGTTTTATTAATAAACTAAGGTTTAAAAATATTAAGCTTAGCTTATAACTTATAAACTAATAAAACTATAAAGTATATAAACTAAGAGGTATAAGCTTACTTTTATATAAATATTTACTATAAGTAAAATAACTTAGTAGTATAGCTACTTAATACTTAAGCGGCACTTAATAACTAAGTAGTCTTAATAATAAATATAAGCTTTTTTTTATTACTTATAATTATAATGTTAAGCTTATTTAAATTATAAAAAAAAGAGTTTATTATACTATATATAAAAAGTATATAAAACTTTATATAAAGAATAAAAAAAGTCGCTGATTTTCTTTAAACAGCTCTTACTATGTTTAAAGTAAAGTAAAAAAAATTGTAAACTAAATTATTAAGGGCTATGCTATAAAAAAGGAAATAGTTATATTATAGTAAATACTTTAAAGTTAGGCTAATATATAGCTAAAGCTATATAAGACTTTACTTAAACTTAACTTAAGTTCGGCTTAAACTTAATACTACGCCTTATAGTATAAGGATAAGGGGATAGGGCGCGGACTAATTACCGCTAGTCGGGGCTAGTATTACGGACTAATTACCGCTAGTTAAGGCCGGTACTACGAACTAATTACCGCCGGTTAAGCCGGTATAACGGACTAATTACCGCACGTAAACGTATATAGGGGTTTAAAAATAGTAAAAAGCTTATCTATTTCTTAAAGGCATAGCTAGCTACTTTATACTTAGTTCTTTAAGCTAATTTTAAGGATCTTTAACTATACTATCTATAGTACGTAGAGTAAACTATAGATATCCTTATAAAATCGCTTAATAAACTAAGTATAAGCCCGGTTAGAAATACTATAAACTATAGTTAGGGAAATCCCTTAAATATCCTTAGATATCCCTTAAAAATCGCGGTAAGGTTTAACCTATATCTTTTAGGGTGCTTTTATAGTTAGAAACGGGTCGAACTATAGTTAGGATATCCCGTAGAAATCCTTAGAAATCCCTTAAAAATACTAGCGGAATCCGCTTAATAATTTCTATAGTATCTCTTATAGTTAAATACGTCGTAAACTATAATCGGGTAGGCTCCTAACTATCCGTAGTTATATCCCGGAAACCTTAGCGGGGTCCGACTAGTAATATTCGTTATATCTCCTTAAGCGAGCCTTTATAGTGCGTGCTTTAAGCATTCTTATCGCGGGGTTCTATAAGGCTTCTTTAAGAGTAGAGTAAGGAGTCTAAGCATAGCTATTTAGATTCTATAATAACTCCCTTAAGTAAGAAAGAAAAGCTAACGTCCTTATTAGTTTAAAGTAAGGATAAAGTAAAAGGGGTACTAAGTAATAGCTTTATAGTAGCGATTTTACGCTATATTAATAGTACGCTATCCTTATCCTTTTAATAGTTTTATTAGCTTATTTAGCTAATAGTAGCCGGGTAGCTTAAGATAGTTAGTAAGCGGCTTTATTATAGATCCTTACTTTATATTTAATTGTGCGGCTTTATCCTTATTAAGGTTATTAGCGCGTTTAGCTAAAACTTATAATAACGTTTTTCCGACTCTCTTTTAAAGCATATATTCGGGCCCTTATTAAGTAGTAAGGAGTCTCCGCGCCGGGGTATACTTAAGTTCCTTAGCAGGATATATTATAAAAGACTAGCTTTATTTAGGCCTTATCTCGTATTATTATCCTACTTACCTTTCTTATGCTGTTTTTTAATCCTCCGCTAAGTCTCCCGTTTTACTTACTAGCCTTATAGGCCGCTTATAAGCGAGATATTATATCCTACTTACTATTACTATTATAGTTATCCCCCGCTCTCCGTCGCTAGGCTTTTTAACTTATTATCCTTTTTACGCGGCGCTATTACTTACGCCTTTCCGCCGATTAATGCGTATTTAGCTACTAAGAAGGTATCGAGGTAAGGGTGCGCCGTCCCGCTAATATTAATAGGTATAGTAAGTACTAAGGTATCGAACGTCTATATTCCCGCTTAAAAGCGGGTAATAAGGTCCTTAATAGCCTTAATGCTTAACTCCTCGCTCTTAAGGTTTTAAACGTGCTTAATAGTCTTAAAGAACCTCTATATAGAGGGGGCCTTAAGGGCGAGAATATAAAGCGCGTAGTCGGTATAGCTAATAAGGCGGATATCGAAGCCTAAGAACTTTATTACTTAAGTTAAAGTTAAGTCGCGTTTAGACTCTTCGCGGGCTTATAAGTAGAACTTAGCGTAGTTTATAGCTAAGCGGAAACTCCTAATTATTATAATCTTATCGCTAAAGTATAAGCCTATAAAGCTAAGTCCGTTAAGGATCGTATTAGTTATTACTAGCGGCTTTTATAAGATCGGGCGGCGGAATATATCGCGAGGCTAGTTATCGCTATCTCCTTTAATTAAAAAAGGACGGCGGATAGACTATAATAAAGCGCTTATACGCCTCTATATAGCCGGGCTAAGCGTAGCGGCGGGCGGGAAGAGCGTTTGCTAAGCGGGACTAAATAGGTCTTTAAGGCCTATAGCGGTTATAAGCTAAGAAGGGGATTTTATAGCATAGGCTAAACCGCGTATAAAGCGAGACGGGGTTTTAGCTATAGTCGCTTAAGACGCTACTATAAACCTAGCTATAAACTAGTTAAGCTAGGCCTCGGATATATAGTTAAGGATAGCATAAACATCGTTTTAGTCGTTTAGCTAAAGCGAGTTTCCGCTAGCTATAACGGCTACTATAGATCTTAAGACTATAGTAAGGTTAGCTAACCTTAAGGCGTTAAGCATCGGCTAGTTATTCCGCTAATAAAGATTTTAAGCTACGCCTTAAAAAATATATAGGCGGCGGGGGCTTCCGGATAGTAAGAGCTAGGCGGGAGGCATAGCAGAGTTACTGCGAAACCGGCTATTTAGACCTCGCTATAGTATAAGGCCGGGAGGTAAGTCGTTCGAATTAAGTATTTAAAGAGGGTAGTATAAGCTATCCCTTATAGTGCTATAGTTTAAGTCGAATCTATCGGCTTAAGCGCGGCTATAGAAGGCGGCGTAGGTTTATATAAAGGCTTAAACCTAAAGGTTCTAGCTCTCGCTAAGGGACTTAAGGCTATAAAGGATAGTCGCCTTATTTTTATAGAGCTTAAGAGCTTATTTATATCCTTTATATTAAAGGCGTAAGGGCTTATAAGAGAGCGGGCTAAAGAAGTAGTTATAGAATAGCTAGTCTTAGCTATAGGAGACGTTAAATAATAAAGGGACTTAAAACGCGAGTATAAGGATTATAGGCTTAAGGTAAAGAAAGTTATGCGTATAGGAGTAAGCGAGGTGCGGCGGGCTATAGCCGGCGGTAAAGGGAAATATAGTTATAAAAGGAAAAAAGGAAAGGAGAGAGGGTAAGCGGCGGAGAGAATTTAAATAAGTATACTATAAGGCTAAAAGGGCCTTATTGCTTAAGGTAAACGGCGGTATATTATTTATTAAAATAACTAATTACCTTAAGCGTAATAAGTTACGGTTTCTTATAATTTATAGTAGCTTTTAGGTCTTATGCTTAAGCTTAACCGCTTAATTCTCTTAGTTAAAGAGTTTTATATTAAGTTATAAAGGCCGCGCGTTATGCTCTTATCTAAACTACTTAAGTAGCTAACTCCTCTTATGCCTTTTTAAAGGCTTTTATAATCTTTAGCGAGAAGACCGCTTTTTCGTTTACTTATAAGTTATAGCTACTTAGCTAG